>QVXC01000102.1:0-91652 GCA_003501895.1 Phaeosphaeria sp. A1 3.1a
AAAGCGCTCAGCCCAGCACTTCCTAACAGGCTTGCCTCCGCGTACACCCAGCAGTTTATCAGCCATATCTGCTACCTCGCACAGCCGGGGCGCAAATCCTCGTGAATCAAGGTCGACTATATATCGTACAATCGTCTGCTCTTCGGTGGCAGTAAGCTTATGGGAGTTTGCGCGTGTTTCAAGGCGAAAAGGTACCCCACGAGCGCGCTCATCGAGAGTCTGGCGTTTAACGTTAAAGGCAGCAGCAGCGGCTCGGTGGCTTTGAAATTGGCCAGCTTGATAGGCTTGAAGGGCAAGCTCAAGTCTACCTTCGTGTTCAAGTAATTGCGCGTTGTGTTGATTAGGAATAATAGGTAGAGAGAGAAGAGTATAGTCTTGGCATGTTTTGGCGGGTTCGGTGATGTGGCGGGCTCGCTGATGGTTTACGTTACCTCTAGTTTCTATATATTTTGACTTTCTTCGTATTCTAACTATTTAAGTGGGTATTCTTTGTTATAACTACATTCTCAGTAGCTTATTATTTTTTCGACTTCAAATTCGTTTTCTTCTTTAAGTTCGTAATACTATATTATTTAAAGTAGTATCCTTAGATGAGCAGATTCCAGAAGATTGATATAGAATCTAAGGTAGACTTTCGTATCGCGTAGTAGCTCGAGTGTGTACATAATGGGTCCGTTACGTTTAGAAATTAAAAATAGTCTGACTCCAACGTTATCGAGTCTCTTACTTAGTTTGTTTTGTTCGAAGATTCTTAGTATAGAGATAGACTTTATCCCCCTCTTTTAGCTAAGATCTATTTTTTCTTTTCTTATTAATATTTAAGATACTCTATAATTATCTAAGCGTATAGTATACGTCGTTCTGATTCGTTATAGACTTATCGTATTTCTTCAGGTATCTTAATAGCTGCTTCAGCCTTCGGGCTAAGTAACGTTCCTATAAAGAGATTTAGGTATTCCCCGTAGTTCGCGAAGTAGGGCGTTGTTGGTATCTGTATTTGACGTATTGAATACGGGCGCTGGATTTTGGGTGTTGTGACACAGGATCTGCGACACGTCACCACAGTGTCAATATGGGATAGTCTAGTAACACAGAGCTCGCGTGTAACAACACCACGAACAGTCAAAATCCATCGCGCGTAGAGAACAAAAATCAATCACTCATTACATACATCGACCCTCGTTGCAACGAAGTACTGATTCAACAGCCTATTGCCGTATCAACAGTTACAAAACATAAGTTAGCTGTGCCAAGCTTTTTTGACCGGCTCGGTGGTGATTTACGTTAGTTATATATAATTTATCTTTTGTTTATGTAGTAATTACTCTTAGAGCTAGTCTCTTACAATAAATATCTCTATATTATTACTAAGAATCAAAAATTGGGCCGTAGGCTGGAATGCCTCGTCTCTCCATGTCATACACTATCCGTCGCGTGAATCTCCTGTTGCTTATGACAAGTACTGCTTCAGCGCCGCTCTTCTTGAACAAGTAGTACGTCAGAAGACTCATGTCAGGCTTCCCAAGCTCTTTTGTATTGTACACCAATGCTTCAGGGTCACGTCGATACACCTCGTCGACTATGTGACGACCAAAAGTCTGTTCGTGATTGGATGCTGTCCAGAGAATCCGCATAGCAACTTTTTCATATGGGAAGATCGAGAGACAAGGTCCGATTCCGGAACCCGTAGTCACTACCACCACGCTCTTGAAGAGTGTCGCAATGCGCAGTACGCCTGAAGTGAGCATTCCCCGTCTCCAGATGTGTGTTGGCGCTGTTTCGATGAGGCGGCCAGTAAAATCTCCAGCACGGCTCACGATCACCGAGTAGCCAACGCTCTTGGACCCAGCCTTGTTCCCATCGGAGCGAATGAAAGTGGCAAACCCGTGCCAGTCGCCCAGAGGATGTTGAGCAAGACGGACACCTTTACCTGGATAAGCTCCATTATCGAAATGTAGCCGAATAGCGTGCGAAGAAAGAACCTCGGAGCGTACTGGAACGCGTCTTAGAAACAGCCACGGCCATATAATTGCGACGGAAGCCACCGAAATCAGCCAAACAGAGGGATTACGCACGTATGCTTCTGTCCTGGAAGATTTCGAAGTATGCTCGGAATCGTTGGTCGAGACTCCCACCAGAGCCCAATACAAGATCAATGCCGACCATCCGCCGAAGCGATGAACACTTTCCCAGCCATTATGGTACCTACTGCGAAACGCTGGTATAGACAGAAAAGAAATGGTGAAAAGAAGTGTGAGGATGATGTACGATAATACCAGCGTAGACAGAGAAACTGTCTGCGCAGATTTGTGCTTGACGTAGTCCAAAGTGCCGCCGAGGGTGAAAATGATGAACCAAATGACTGCTGATATAGCACATCCTACATGTATCCCGCCAATATGGTACACATTTGCAGAGGTTCGCCGAACCCATAGAGGCCAAGAAGTAGGAACCGACGAGCAGAGGGTGAACAGTATGTTGATGACTACCTCCGACCGGATGAGGATGGCAGTGCAAAGATTCGCTGCCGTGGCGGTCGCAGAAGGTCGCAACGGGAATGAATTGCGTTTAGTGTCGCGAATCAAGGTCCAGCAAGCAACTCCGATATTTGTGCATACGATTAAGGCAAGAAACCAGCGATATGTGATGAAGATGCGGTGGCGTAACCAAGCGAGAGTAGGCGAACCTAGTTTCTCTGGTAGCTTGTACGTAGTCCTCGAATCGTTAAGTTCCTGAAGGATTTTCAAAGGCTTTTGAGACTCTGGTGACAATTCGTGAAGCGCCTTCTCGAGATCGTCATGTGCCGACAGTGGTTCCACAATGTTCTCCCTTACGATGATGCTATCACAGGACGAGCCTGTGCTGCCCATCTCCTCATCGACTTCTACGACCTCAGTGGAAGGATTTTCTTGTTGGGTTACGATTAGCTTGAGCAGGGCTCTGTCGACTTTGCCGTTTGGGCTCAGAGGTATTTCCTTGACACGAATCCACCGTTCGGGTACAGAGTAGTACGGCAACTGAGTGCGAACAAAGGAATCAACAAAGACCACATCAATGGGCTTTGATGACGTGTAGAAGCCGTATAGAATCTCTCCGATCACGAGTGATGCTGCTTTGGTGATATGCTCAAATTTCTGTGCGTGTTAACCAGTATACTCCACCACAGAAGGACAGCTTCATACTGACCTCAAGAACAGCGGTCACGCCTTCAAGCTCGACACGGAAGCCCTGGAATGGTCAGAACGTCCACTTGACACTTGAAGAGTTGCATGTTTCAGAGAAGATCATACCTTGATCTTGACCATATCGTCCAATCTACCAAAAGATACTAATGTGCCATCTTGTTGCCAGCAGACGATATTCCCGAAATTATACATCCAGGAACTATTATAATCTCAGCTACAAGTTCCAAAGTAGACAAGTAGGACTTACTCATCATTCGAGAATTTGTTGAGTTGAAATTTCTTCTTGGTCGTTAAGGGTAGGTTGATGTAGCCTCTGGCTACACCTGCTCCGCCCACCCACAAGGTGCCTTTGTGACCCATAGGCACAAGATCTCCAAAGTCATCTAGGACGTAACAGTTGGTATTCGGTAAAGGTCGACCAATTGTCAGAGGTATTCCTGGCGTATGGGTATGTTCCGAGAACAGAAAAACCTCGGTCGCGCCAAGTAAGTTGTGGAATCGCCTCCCACATGCCCACTCGTCGGCCAGACTGATAATTGGAGTCATCAGCAAACAGTTTGAATAACATCAGACGGGAGTCCTCACGCTTGTGTGCATGCTTCGCCAGCCACAGCCACTGTTTTGATATTCTCAAATTCCTTTTGTGGGTACTTTGCAAGGATAGATGGCGTGCAAATGAGCGTATCGACCTAGGTGGTAGATCAGACTCCAGAAAGTACTTCTTCTGGGCAGGGTAGTCGTACCTGCTTCAAGGTCGCATTCCAATCGGAACTTCGAAGGTAGAGCGTTGCTCCATTGACTAAAGATCCTAGTATTTCCCAAGCACCTAGGTTGTTAGTCATCAATCCGCGATACTAGTCATGGTGACAGCATATTTACCCATCGCAAAGGAAACACTCAGCACTTGTGCGACTTTCGAACCGATCGTCATTTGCAATCTCCCAGGTTCCAAAAGTAGGCCGTTTGCCATAGCGCGATGCGTGACATCGACGCCTTTAGGCACGCCTGTGCTTCCTGAGAGCAGGTCAACCGAAGGTGCCCGGGATTTCGGAGCGGTGAAGTACTGACCTGAAGTGTACATTGCATACACGCCATCATCTGGCATGACTTTGATGCATGGCCTTACTGGTGGATAGAAAGCTCCTGTTTCCAGACCCAGTTCAAGAACAGTAGTCGAACCTGCAAACATCTTCACTCTATTCCAATGAACCGGAAGACATAGGATGAAACGGGCTTCTGTGTCTTGAAAAATATGTCGCAATGCCTCATCTGAGGCAACTCCACCATCAATCGGAACATACTGGCAACCAGCCTTCAAAATTCCTATGATACCAACCAGCATTTCCAATGACCTTTGTACGACCAAGCACACGCGGTCTTTTGGACGAAGACCGGAGTTGATGAGGTAGTGTGAAAAACGATTTGCAGCAACTTCTAATTGCCAATAAGTCATCTTCCTTTCACCATGTATAGCGGCCACGATGTCCGGATAATTGTCGACGATGCTCTCAAATGCTTCATGAATAGTGCTGTGAGGAACGCACAATCGTGGACCAGTGCCAAGTCCGAGAAGTTCTTTGTGGTCTTTACTTGAAAGTTTCGTCATCTTGAAACGCGCCGAGGCAGTCACAACAGCTGCGAGGAGCAGGTGTAGTTTGATCAGATCAAGAATGGATTCTTGTGGAGACGGCTTCAAGATCGTCCGACGTTATAGTTCGAAGGAAGGAAGGGTCAAAGGCTGCGACATCAGCTTTATCAATACGGGCGATGGCTGTTTACTCCAATTCGTGCACGGAGCTTTTAATGCAAGAAGTGCACTAACTGTCCTGCAAAAAGACATAATCCTTCAGGTAGCCACTGTTAACGGTGGCGTTTTGAACGGGCATAATAGGCGACACATCATCACGACTATACCCTCCGCTGCATGAAATCCAACGGAACTGTCATATCCGACATCAAGGGCTTACTTCGAACGACCTGGTGACCCTATGGGCTGGAACGAATATGTTGCAGGTGGCGCCGCTAGTACAGAGTTTTGACCCAACATACGGCTGGTGTTCTGACTTGAAGCCGATATGGCTGGCGATGTTGTCGAGCGAGTCGACCGTCGTTTGCGCCCTTGCATAGCGCTAGTGCTACTTTGCTATCCATAGACAAAGAGCCAGGGTTTGCATTCCACTCTATTAGATACGTGCAGTATTTACAAGCGTGATGGATCAACACGTTGATGTAACCTGGGCCAATGCGTGTCCAGGTGACTTTGTCTTACATACATGTGGTTGCACATCTGCAAGACAAGGGTACTTTACAAAAGCTGCTACGCTGAGGCAAAGCGCGATATACATGAACGAATCAGGGCGGATTAGGATACATTCGGTCCTGCAGCTACCATGTTGGAATGAGATCTTACCCACCTTTACATTGCACGAGCAGCCGCCTCGGCTGGTTAAATGGACTTACAGGGCCGAACAGACACAGGCCTTAGACGCTAGAAGTATGTAAGTCTACATTATCCAACCATCAACGTAACTTATCTTGGGGCCAAATCCGTTCAGATAAGTGAGAACCGGGCGTATGATTACCCATGCACATGCAAGGTCGCCCAAGAGCCGAGTTTTGGGGTCGGCGACGCTACTGTGTAAAAGCACAACCGAGTCGACCTACATTAGCGCAAACAGTAGTCTACTCGCCCCGTTATGGCTGCACACGAATATTTTTCAGTTTGGATGACGCGTTGTTTCAAAAGTCAAACACTATTGGTGGGCTTAGTCGATGCCTTGGCCCCGTAGACTCGTCGGTCGGGGAACAGTTGAATACCGTGTCTGTAAGACCGACAGAGCTCGTCACTATGATGAAATAAGGCGAAGTAAAGCGTACCAGCTGTGGATTTTTTCCGCTACCGGAGCTGACATCTCTGGCTTAAACAAAAACACTCTCAACCACAACCATACCCTCTTCCGTCAGGTTGGTTCACGATACCAATAGTGAGTATTCTGATACGATATCGGGCCACTTTAGGCTAGCCGAGAATCATATGTCTTTGCTTGACGAAGTCAAGATAGACAGTGAGGCCTAGCCCATTGTAGAAGAGAAAGAATCGGTCTTGTCCATCACTGTCTGCTCTTCTCGGCTAGTCATTATCCGGGCACTATTACACCCGTGTGTATCAGCATGAGATTGCTCGCGGCACTATATGCGCTTGTTTTGCCCTAGTATTACAACAATTCAAACATGAATTATGCATACAGGTAGTATCAGATTGTGTGTTCAATTGCTCCAAAACTTGCTTCAAGTAATTGCTTTGAACTCATACTGAGTAATCGGTTAAAGTATAACGCGCCGAAGAATATCAAGGCTCGTCGACCCCTTCCCCCTCCCTTCCTGCTAGCTTTGCATCCTCACTGACCACACTGCAAAATACTCCGCAAAGCAGGAGTCTTATTGCTGGAGGGTAGACGCTCTGCGCTGAGCGCTCACTATTTCTCCAACGACTAGGTAACAGTTATGAGTAGTGTGTCAGCACTATAACTCACCTGCTTGCCAGTCATCATATCCCCTGAGACGTTCTGATAGACGTTATCTCAATCAATCAATCAATCAACGAAGACTCGTTACGTGAGACATCATTCGCAAGTGTACTGCGAGATCTGTCATCATTGGTGATGACGGCGCCCTCGCGTCATCCTACACACTATTGTTTAAGTAAGTCAGGAATGTCACAACGTGCTTTACAGCGTCATCGCTTGGGAAGGAGCTTTGATGAATATACGACAGATGTGTTTTGTAGAATAGCATGGGAACAATACGATAAGTCAGATCTAACTCATAGGTTGCTTTCTTCGAGCATGAGTATAATGCTCGTGCTTTTCTGTCTCATAGACATAGCATTGGTGAGCCTGGAGCCCAGTCAGCCCATGGTTCAGATTCAGACGAAGTTTAACAACGAGGCAATGATTTCTAGAACGTACTCAACACTGACACAAGATAGCGAGGAGCGGAGGGCGACTGGGGCATAGGTGGGGGCGAGGCGGGGGTATGGCGGAAATGTGGGCGCCTAAGCTTCGCGAAGGTGGGCACAAGGTTGAAAACCACAGGAGCCAGGAATTAGATCCGGCACTTGGGAACGCTACATCGCTAGCCTGCTACGCTAGCCTGCCACGCTCAACGATATTCTCCACGTTTTCCACGTCCCCGGTACCTTCCTTTCCCCAGGCCGAGTGCTAGCTAGAGCAGCAGACCTGTGTCTGGGCTGTCCTACCCCACAAACCGAATATGTGCATAGAACATGCATCAGAGCCGAAGGCGAGACACGTATATATTGACCCTTGCGAATCACAGTCAAGAGATATCTCGATACCTCTGCATCGGAATTTTAAGCAAGCCTCCTCCTAATCAAGATGGCGACCACAGTGGACGAGAAGCAATTAGCCCAAGAAGTTGAGCAACTCGAAAAGTCCAAGCTCGAGACGTCACAGCGTGCTGGAGACCTTACATTTGTGGACGACAAGGGCAAAACGCGACGAATTCCCATTCCGACAAACGATCCTAATGATCCGCTCAACTTCAGCAAATGGCGCAAGTTGGGTATCTTAGTTTCGTGCTGTTGGTTCAGCATCTTCAGTCTGATTCTTGTCGGCGGCGTGGGCCCGATCATTCCAGTCTTTATGGACATGTATCTTCCGCAGGGCAGGACGGCCGATGAAATCATCAGCCTTTCTACCTACCCCAGTGTTACCATGGCTGGAGGTGATTTATCCTAGTATAAAAGGCAAGATTCAAAATTGACAGACCTACCAGGCGCTTTCATCATTCTGCCTCTTTCGATGATGTTTGGTAGACGACCGGTATTTCTTGGTTGTTGCGCTCTGCTTATTGCAGCCACGATCGGCGCTGCAACAGCGAAGACCTTCGACGTTCATATGGCATGCCGAATTCTCCAAGGAGTCGCAACTGGTGCCACAGAATCCGTGCTTCCTCTTATCATCACCGATGTCAGCTTCGTGAATGAGCGCGGTAGGTGGTTTGCGTGGTACTGGGGATCGCAGAACTTTGTCAACACCGTCTTCACCATCTCGTCTAGTTACTTGGTTGCTGCAACTAGCTGGCACTGGTTCTACTGGGTGCTAGCCATCTTGGAGATTGTCGGTACCATAGGAGCGTTCTTCTTGCTTCCTGAGACTATGTACACGAGGTCGCCAATGCTTTCGAGCGGACAAGTCATTCATACTGATGAGTTCGGTGTTACGACTATCCTAACTGAGGAGGAGGCAAGGGCTCGTTTCGGCGAGCAAGATATGTCTCGTTCCGCGGACGGATCAACTCAGAAACACACGTTCTTTCAGGATCTCAAGCCATACTCGGGCGTTGCTCCGAATGCTCTCCGAGTTGGTGGAGGAGCCATCTGGAAAATGGCACAAGCCTGCTCTTCCCCCGCCATCCTTTGGGCGATTCTAGCATCATCCATCAGTCTTGGTAAGCCATAGATACCTCTAGTGTATCTGTGAGATATTACTGACTGCGTTTGTAGGCACGGGCATTGCAATGACACTGGTTTATGGCGAAGTTCTGACCAAAGGATATGGCTGGAGCCAAGCTTCGGTTGGTCTCATCAACATTGGCATTTTCCCTGCGTCAATTGCCGCCATGGTGTATGCGGGTTGGTTCGGAGACAAGCTGAACGTATACATGGCGAGACGCAATCGTGGGATTCACACTCCAGAACACACACTCTTGGTCTTGGTCTTTCCTGCAATTGCCAGCCTGGTTGGCATAGTTGCATTTGCCGCTGGATCAAATTGGCCAGGCAAGGTCAGCGAATGGGCAGTCATTATGGGTAAGCTGTCGGAGTATTCTGTGGGCTCTGCATCCTTTACTAAACCTTCGAAATAGGCTGGACTATATTCGAATTTGGCTTCATTGTTGTACTCGTAACAACTACTCATTTTGCGTCTGAAGCCATCCCGGAGAACCCTGGTCCCGCGCTTGCGGTGGTCATTGGCGCGAAGAACGTGGTTTCCTTCGGTGCATCAAAGGGTATTGTTCCAATGGTACATAGCTTCAACTACTTGGTCGCTTTCATGATCGTAAGTCATTGGTTTGGTCAATTGGATGTCCGCTGACTAATCCCCTGTAGTTGTTCGGCACTTTCGCTGGCATATTCTTGCTCGGCATCCCTCTGTACCTGCTGAACCCGATGTGGCGCTCAGCCGTGGCGAAGAAGAACAAGTCTTGAATGAGCAAACAGTCGGGTCAAATGGAATTATGGGAACACATGTCGTCTAATCATGATTCAGCGAGCGAGGATGATTCGAGGACTTGTCGTATTAGCCAGCTGTAACATAGTTACGAGACAATGAAGTTTTGTTGAACATAGTCTTCACTCCGGGTCTATTCGTACTGTCTACAATTTCCCCAATTCTCGCATCAGACTACAAAGAGCACGAATAAGAGGCGGTCCACTATTTGTCAGGACGCTCGGATGTGCTGCGCCGAAAAGGTTTGTTCCTACTTCCATGACTTGCGATGGGACCCGGAGATCACATAATCGAGCTGAAAGATAGGAATCTCCTTCTTTGCTCAAGAGCGGGTGCTTGGCCATGATGTGAAGACCAGGTATGCCTCGATCAGTGGAGACAAATGTGTCTCTCAGAGCATCTGAGTTGGAGTTCGGGTTGTCGAGGAAGACAATACTACTACCAGTACTTCCAAGGTTACCGGCATCATCAGGTGTTATTGCCTTGCCAGCACGATCCCGCAAAAGCATACTGTATGTCCACAGCACCATTATCGCGTAGTATACCATGAAAGAATCAGGACCACGAAACTGATATGGGCGGATCACTCGAGCATTCCGTAGTACCTGACCTGCATGGCAGATCGCCATCCTTGCCTCCCTTGTCACACTCCATGATTGGAGATGGGTGTACGCGCGATGTGCTTCCTCGTCGCCACACCTACCCGCAAAACGCGTGATGGAGTCTAAATTGGCGTGAGCATACATCTGCAGGAACTGATGCAGCACGCAGGCGCTAGCGAGTGACGTATCAAGCGAACATTCTACGCGCTGTAACTGCTGATACCTAAAGCGCGGAGTGAGTGAAACTTCATACTGTCTTGGACTGTCAAAACGTACAGCTTTTCTTGCCGCATTTGGATCCAGAGCTGTGAAGATCGTTCGCTGGAATCTCCTACGAGCGTTACCTGCTGTGAGAGCTCCCACAACTGAGCGGCCATGCCATGAAGATATGCCGAACGTGCCATATCCTTGTCGACTCCGACAGAGAGAGAAGAAACATTCTGCTCATCTGTGAGCAAATCTCGCAAGGATGACGAGTGTTCGTTATAGCAGCCACGCATGTATTCTGATCTCCAAGCGTCCGCCGTTGGAGCAAGCCACAAGGATCTTGATGCAGGCAATGAACACGAGAACTCGGCATACGATATCAGCGGTTGTCTATGCTTCAAACAAGCCATGTCGATGTCATGTTCCCACAGATGGTATACGAGCCTGTGTTGGAACTCATTAGTGGACACGTCGTACATTGAAAGTATACGTACCTCCTATACGACTCTCCTTCCACCCATTGCCGCCATTTATGATCCAAATCCTGCGCTGCATCGTTTTCATTGGGCACAATGGCTGAACCATGTCCTTCACCGAATCTTCCAGAATGGCGAAGAGTCTAAAACCATTAGTCATATTTTTACAGAACGGCAGGCATGGAACGGCTACAGTAACAAGACCCTGCAAACTGCTTTCAGCAACCACCATTTTCCTCTTGTAACCACAAAACGCGCCAATATCGATCCAGAGCATACTAGCCTGAAGATATTGTAGATTTTGCGATGCATTGTCTTCTCGTTCGAGCTAGCCGGGCCATGAGTTCAGTTGGCTAAATTGGTAAGCAGTTTGACTTACAAGCTTGTTCAGAGCTATACGGGATATTTCCTGCAAAACGAGTCCTGTACGATTGACTGCAGGGATGCCGAAGCATATACAGCCCGCTGCGACGAGGGCGGTAAGTAATTCTGGAAGCGCAACATTACTGTCAAATGTGTAAGGGTGAATCCATGCATCATTCTCGATCCTCTTTGCTATGCCGACCTTGATGAGCTTATCGAGGCTATCAGCATCGGGAAACGAAGGTATGGAGATATGCGCTTGTGCAGAATCGGTCACGAGCTTGAAAATACGATCTCGCGACGTCGAGGTAAGTCGACCTGGGATTATTACATCTGACTCGTATGGCTGATGAGGTGAGGAAGCTAGGTCGATATTTTGACCATCAATAGTTGTGTTCTCCTGTTCACTAAAGGCATGCTGATATTGTGTAGGAATCCGTGATCTTTTGGTCTCGTTAGTAAGGCGATGCAGTCCTTGGATATATACACGTACAAAGGTAATTTTGGCAAAGCTGCATATCCTCTTTGCGGGCTGTTTCTAAAGCGTCGATTGAATGACGGCATGTTATTACCATCTAAGGATACTGGAAGAGGGCTGATATGCTCCTGAGCCACCTGAGGGTCGAATATTTGATCCATATTTGGCATAAAATTGGCCCCAAAGAGGTCGAGCTGACCGAAGTACTCGACATCGTCCATCCAAGCCGTCAAATCTGGGGGTGGCTGAATAAATTCGGTGGCCATCGCATCATACTCAGGCACCATGATTTGCTCGAAGAAGCTCCGCAAATCTTGGTTTAAAGCCGCCTCGTTGTTGAAGCCTTGCATTAACATCGTATTGTCATCGGCTACCCCATAGCTACCAGCAAACGTCGAGGCCGCATCCACGTAATTATGAGCATCTGAGAACGTGTCATTCGTATGGGCCTGTATCTGATTGAGTCCCAGGGGGGGATTCTGCACGCCGTCAGGGCCAGACAAAGGACCAAGTTGTAACGGATCATTACGCGAAGCGCATATGATGTTTTTCGTCCGGCACCTTTTACAAGGTCTACTATTGTCACATTTGACCTTCGATGATACACAAGTAACACATGCGCTTGTAGCTCGCTCAGTCGTCCTTTTACTGGAGTTTTGGCCTGTAGCAGCGTGCTTTGCGTGTGCGTTTTGATGTCGCGAAAGAAGATCCTTCCGATTGAAGGCTGCAGGACATTCAGCACATTTGAAGGACCTCTCGTTCCGGTCTAGTATATGTCAGCTTCCAGCCATTCGCGCCGGCTCAATTCTGATGATGCTCACGTGAGTCTAGATGGCGATTGAGATGGTCTGTACGCTCATACACGCGGTTGCATATCTGACACCGCAACGACTTCTCAGGCCCGTCAACGCGCAGACGTTTCGATGGTGACTCGCTTGCTTCGCTCGCATCATTCAACACATGTTCCTCCAGGCTGGCCATGCTGAAGTGGGCGCAGGGGTCGCAGCGTTGGCCGCGGATGGATGGGGGAAAACATGGAGTGGGCGAAGTTCTCGGACTCGGAATGTGGGCTGACTCGACGTGCGGGGATCCCGTCACAACCGTCGTGGACGTAATTCCTGAGAATTATGTTAAGCCTTGGCCAGACTTAACGGTCATTGCCGATACGCCGAGCATCAGCACACTCAGGGCAATCGGAGAGAAGTGTTGTGAGGCGATCAAGGCGAACTTTCTGCGCATCAGATGATTGGTGGCTGCCTTGTCCAGGCTCCCGAGGTCCGCTCTGATAAGTTACAGGCTTACAGCCCAAAGACGGGAGCCGACAAGTGGTCATCAACACCAACAACATTGGTGACATTGGCAATTGGCATGAAAATACTACGTACAAGGGCGTAAAGATCGTTTCAGGCCGACGCACTCGCTACCTTCGCTTTCCGCCACTCCACCGCGCCCCTGTACATGCAATTATAATCCATAAATTCATCCGGGCACATTTTGATCTCCTTGCTACCAGCCTCGGTCGCTGGCCTCGCGGCCTCCCTGCTGAACTTCTGGATCAGGCTCGCACGCTCATACCTCGTTTCAAACACCGCCTTGAGTCTCTCATCGACCTCCTCATCGCTAGGATGGCCAGCAACATCTGCAAATAACGCACCAAGCGCTTCGGCGTCCTCTATCGCCTGACTTGCACCCTGTCCCTGTGTAGGCAACATTGCGTGTGCTGCGTCTCCTATGAGGATGACGCGGCCACGATGCCAGGTCTTGAGCGGATCGATGTCACGGAGTTGCCAGAGTCCGATGCTCTCTGCTGATGATAACATGTCGCGACTCCACGTAGGAAACTCCTTGAACGTCTCGAGCATTTTGTCCTTGTCGCCTTCGGTTACCCAGGACTGTGCGCAGTCCGGATCTTCGTTCATTTTCTCGTCTGGTACGAGTCCGACGACACTGTATAGTTTGCCCTGCCGGGCTGGGCCCATGATCAGACGGCAATCGTGCGCCATGATCATCGATGTATATGGGTCTTCTGGAGTGATTTTTGCAGCGAATTGTGGTGCGCGCTGTCGCAGAGCTTCTGACGACATCATGAGGCGGTAACATGAGGAGCCGGTGGGCCTTGGTTTGATCTCTGCTTTCGTCACTGTTGCGCGCAACCTGCTGTGGATACCGTCGGCACCCACTACCAGATCTGCGGTCAAAGTCTCGTTGTTTTCCAAAGTAACGCTTCCAGCATCGCAGTCACAGGACGTAACGCGAGCGCTCGTGCGTATCACAACTGGCGGCCCGGAACGCGTGGTGCTCGTGGCAGATCTCAGGAGATAAGAATGAAGGTCTTGCCGATGCCAGACGACCCGGTCCGCGCCGTATTGAGTCCTAGCGAGTAGCGGAATCTCGTTCACCATTTTGCCCTCGGTGTTGAAAATGCGAAATCCGCAGTCTACCGTGCCATCGGCCGAGTCGACGAGGTCAGAGAGACCCCATGCATTCTTCATTATTCGTGTAGCATTTGGCTGCAAAGAGATGGTTGCTCCGATCTCAGAGCATAACCGTGATTGTTCAAGAACTGTGATTTGGCGGTTGGATCCCCGGAGAGCTATAGCAGCTGCGAGGCCTGCGATGCCTCCGCCGACAATGAGGACCTGGAATGGTTCTGAGGACATTGTGTTAGGTCGCTCGGTGTGTGTAACCTGCTGCAGATGAAAGGCGAAACAAGGGTCAATGGGAGTAAGGTCGTGACAGCTCGCCGTCACAGACGTGGCTATCGTACTCATATCCTTGCTGGATTCAGCACCCATAGTTCAGCTCTCCACATCACGAACCATTTGTCGAAATAGAGGAGCCGGAACTTCCGATCCTATCCCCTTAACTTCGGGGTCCGATAGGTGGCTTGCCCCAAATACTGCACCTGACTCCCCACATTTTCTCGGAGATGTGGGGGTGGGGGAGGACCCTCCCACACTGCGGAGCAGTGTCTCGGCCTTCCATACGGTGGCTATAGCAGCACGCATAAGAGAACACCTTCATTGCTAACGAAGAATATAAGATGTCCGAGTCAGTCTAGAAGCAGACATCAATCAGAAAACACATTCGGTTTAACATCACTACTTTCTCACAATACATACATCAGTAATATGATTACCATCTCATCAACAAAGGCGGCGATGACGCTGAAGGGCATAGCAGCTGAAGGCGAGCGTATGAAGATGGACGGCACAGACGCCAAGTTCGGTGACTGGCGAGACGACTTGGCTCGTGATGGATACGCGGTCGTGAAGGGAGCGATCCCCCAAGCAAAGGCTCTTGATTATGCGGATCGTATGTACAGCTGGCTCGAGGGTTTGTAAGTTGCCTAGTTCAAGGCTCTTGACATCAGATCTAACATTCCTAGCGACCTGGGCTTCGACCGCAACGACCTGTCCAGTGCACACAAGGACAAGCTTCCCCTGATCAACGAGAAGGGCATGTGCATGCACTACGGTCTAGCACACGAGGACTTTGTCTGGGACATTCGTGGAGAGTCCGGTGTAGTTGGCGCATTCGAGAAAGTGTACAACGATAACGACCTCATCGTCTCCTTCGATGCCGTCAACTTCAGTTTCCCTAGCCGCACAGACCTCGCGCCCAACAAGCCATGGCCTCACCAGGACCAGGACCCCGCGAAGATGGGATTCCGATGTCTCCAGGGTCTCGTCAACCTGTTGCCTAACGGCCCCGACGATGGTGGATTAATTGTGTGCAAAGGAGGACATTTGCTCTCTGAAGAGTTCCACGAAGCCCTCAAGGACGAGGAGCGAATCCCCGCTTGGACACCAGAGTGGTACGGATACACCGAGAAGGGCATGAAGTGGCTTGAGGAGAAGGGCCTTGGGTGGGTCAAGGTCTGCGCCGAGCCTGGTGATCTGCTTGTCTGGGACAGCCGCACTCCACACTACAACTTGAGCTCCAAGACACACCAGCCACGATTCGCGGTGTACACGTGCTACATGCCTGTAGTTGATGCGTC
Organism: Phaeosphaeria sp. A1 3.1a; assembly: GCA_003501895.1. NCBI lineage: Eukaryota > Fungi > Ascomycota > Dothideomycetes > Pleosporales > Phaeosphaeriaceae > Phaeosphaeria > Phaeosphaeria sp. A1 3.1a. The sequence continues at coordinate 15,569 of QVXC01000102.1, forward strand.
ACAAGAGGATCTCATCCGCAAGAAAGATGCGTATGAGCGATGGGTGGGCACGACTCACTGGCCCAATGCGAGGCACACGGGTTCAAATGCGGCGAAGAGGGATGGGGTTGACGACCCACACAACCGAATTGAGCCGATCAAGAAGCCAGTCATGAATGATAGGACCTTCAAACTTACGGGTATTCCCTACATTCAGAGTGTATCAGCATAAGTGCGAGTCGTTGCACAGTATGAAATTAGTAGAGTTCAACCATATCCCAGTCCAAGACGTTTTTCCTTTCAGAATAACTCAGTCTGCAATCGTGCCCAGCAACGACACTTGCTCAATGTGTTCTGCATACGATACGGCCGATAAGTCAAGGAACACTAGCTAGTCTTCATCCCAGCTTCAATAGCAAGACAGCAACAACTCTCATCTTCACCCCTATGACGTATACCACCGTCTGCAGCAAAATGGCACGCAGAATCTCAACCTACGCCTGAGTCGTGAGCCATCACAAGTGAGTCAGGCCAAGACCCACGTTGAACTAATGACCTTAGAGTCTGAAGCTCAAAGGCATGGAATCCATATGATCATTGGTATCACTGGCTCTGCGCTCCAATGAGAGCCAAGCAGGAAACTATTGCGTATACTAAGATCAATATAATAAGATCCATATACTAATTACTAGCTTCCGTCTATCGCTGCAAAATCTCCAGCCTTACACCTCCTGTCACGCCATTCGACAATCTGACCATCATTTGACTTGCCTCCTTTTCCATCTCTTGCAACGTTGCCAACTTGTTCCCACCCGCAAAATTGGTAGTACCAGGGCCATGGAACAAGATCGGCAGCGCCGACGCCTTCCAAACCGGTCGTCCCTCTGAGGATCTGCTGCTTATGATAGCCCAAACAAGCAACACAGCCGTAGCTGCAACCACGGCAGCAGGAACAGCAATCCAACCCCAGCGTACCTCGATACACGCGGCATCTCTCACGAGGTAAGCAGAAACCGTTCCCTGCCCGCCCATGTCCGCATCTAGGTCCCTCTCGTAGACCCTGCCTGTGCGGCGTATGACGGACGTCATAGAGTCCGCAATGCTTCCCAAGACATTATCAATGTGCGTGAAGTTAGTCAGAAATCCTCTCCAAAAGGCATCCAGCACATCGTGTGTCGAAGACGAGTCCTGCCAATGTCTCCCAGCGACTGTCCCATTCCAGAAACTCGAGAAGAAGTCGCCGAGAGACATGATGAAGACTGCATGGGCACGAAAGTGGCAAGAGATTGGGAATGGACCACGGTTTCTGCTAGTATACAACGGCCCGTACCAGGTGCAGTTCTCGTCGGGGGATATTTCGATGTCTCGTATATCTGGTCCCTGTCGCCATTCCCTGCCAGGTCTGTCATAATTCAGCCAGTCAGTTGTGCTAAGGGTACGTTGGACTTCTGTCTCAACTAAGCTACCGTTGACGACGGATGCTACATAGGTTCGAGCACAGGGGAACAGAGAACACTCTGCGGCTATGGTATTGAGCTCCATGGTAGGAACCCCAACAGGATTGCCGCAGTTGTTGCCTGAACTGGTTGTACAATCTGGATCTGAAGTAGCGTTGATGAGGAATGTGACGCTGGTGAATGTCCCGGGAATATGAGGAAGAGCGATGCTCTGACTCGTTGAGTTGACCATGGCGTAGTTGAGGCAAATATCAGCGATGCTGCTGTTCATCATTTTGAAGTACGCCTCTGAGTCGGCGTAATTGTGCAGCCATGGTCCTGTGGGTAATGACCACCTACATGGGGGGCTAAACACGCCCCCGTTGTCCTCAGCGGTTGTCGAATTGCAGACTTTTTCGATAGAGGAAGAGATGTCAGCACACTTGTGACAGATGCCCAGGGTAGAATATCGTGGATACCATCGATTGACGTCAGAAGGCGGAAGGGTAATGGTGGAGCTGTTGATGGCTGTTGTCGAGGCGCCCCATACACCACTGTATACCGATGCTTTGATGGCTGCACGTGGGACCACCCTGTTTATTCCCCAAAGTGTGAAATCGCCCGGACCAGGATTTTGTGTTCTTGGCTTCCAATTCTGGAATTCGACGTAATTGTCCGCCGACGGAATGATAGTCTCTTCATTTGGCGACGTGAGTTGACATTGACGCGTGGCGATGATGTTTTGCGCAAAAGGATTGACAGCTACAGCAATCAAGGTGGTGATTGCCGCTACCAGCGCCAAAGTTCTTCAAGTATCATTGTTAGCATACATGGCTTTGAGCTCAAATCGGCGTTTTGCTACACTTACTGTGCTCTGAGCCGACATAGCAGCAACAAAGACCCCCATGGACTCCTACTAGCACGGTCGATTCTTGCAAAATCTGTGAGACTGTGAGATTCTCCGACCCACTGCCATTTCGCTTGGCCCATCACTGTCAGAGGTCAGTATGCGTGGCTATATGATGCACGCGCGAGGTTGTGGTCGTACCCTGTCCAGTGACAAACATGCATGAGCCGGTCAAGAGCGCGGAAATGATTGCTACGATGGTGTTATAGACACATTGGGATGGCGATCTCGCCAGGCTTCTATAGACTCATGCTGCACAGTGCGAGTGACGGCGACCAAGGCTGCGAGTGCGCCGATGGCCAGAGCGAGAAACGAACTCTCCAAAGCCCACGTCCAGCCGGTCAGTGAGCCACGCCGTGTTGTTGTAGGGCGTGTAAGCTAAGAGGAATGTGGTACTTCATGCTCAGATGCCGCATCATGGTGCTTCTGACTCTCGCTGAGAGGATCCAGAGAATAAGCCATACGTGCGACTAATCGTGTCGCGATCGTGCTGCACTTGTAGGCTGAATGTGTTTGGCTGATCGAGAGAGTGACAATGAGAGCTGCGACACAGCCACGTGATCCAATCTACTACCTGGGTTTACAGTCAGGCAAAGACAACATGGAACCAGAACTTGCCAGTGCCGATGATTTCATCTTGTAGTCAGGGGTCCTGTCAAAAACGATCATAAATAGATACGCGCTACTAAGTAAAGGCGCAGTTACCGTCTAACTCTTGGCACCGGCTAACACGGGACGTCTCGTTCCACGTCCACAGTAAGCATGTACAAACACTCGAGACCAAGCCCTTGGACCGTGGAATATCAATTTGAACGTGAATTTTGACGGGCCGCCCGTGGAACTTGATTGTTGGTATCGACAGGTTAGTTTACGCTAGCATGACCACTTTCGATGGACTGCGCGACGAGATGCTCCATTGGTTCGATCTCGGACTCGGAGCTAGTACTTTGCACCTCTTCATCAGACTCGCCAAAGTCTTCCCTCCGCCAAGCGGCATAAGCATTTGTGCCTCTGGCCTGCAACTCCGTCTCAGTGGTACCCTCATGCCGGCGACTTACTAGGCGCTCAGTGGACTCCATGCAACTAGCGTTGCCATAGTTCGATTCAGGGCTGTGTGTGGCGGTGTCAAGGAGTTTGGGCACTGGACTGGCTGCCTTCTGGTTCGCAAGCAGTTGAGCTTCAGGTACTGGCGTAGTATAACTCTCCCACGGCATCTGAAAGTCAAAGTACCGCTCCCAGTTCTCTGATGCTGCGGTGATCTTCTCGTCCAGGTCCACGTCGAGATGCTCCTGATCCTCGGCATCTGGTGGCGTACCTTCCACAGGAGTTTGAATGCCTAGCAAGCGACATAGCGTGTCCTCTTCCTCTTTGCTGGCCGCGTGATCAAAGTCTTCCATAGTATCGGAGTGTGATTGCTGTTCATGGGTCGCAGGACGTGATGCAACACTGGAGGATCTTCTGTGGGATTGAGGAGCTCGATGGGCCAAGGTGGATAGGTCACTTTCCTCAGATAGATTGTAAGTTTCGCTGTCGTCGTCCTCGGACATATCGGTATGCTCTGCATCATTCTCATGATCCGACAGCGTGAGTCTATGCATGGGTAGGGGCGTGCCGCTGCGGGCCATTCTCAACTTGTAGTTGTCAGGCTCAATGGATGCATCTGATTGATTGGCCTGGGCTTCATCTGATGCGTGTGTGGAGCTCAAGGCTTGTTCGACGTTGCTCCACGATAAGTCGTGTTTGACTTTGCCCCTTTTTGGGGTGTATTTGTGGGTGAAGACATGCAAGCCGCATCGTCTCGGTGCACCTCGCCATCTTTCATGTCCGTTGCGCTCAAGGCTGAGCACGTCGATGGCGCTGTACGCGTCTCTCAGCGTGATCATGGGCTTTGCGCGTTTCGTGTTGCGATGTCGCTGGGCTCTTAGCCGCGACGATGCCTGTGCTATGGTGGTCTGAACTAGACGGCGTGTGATGGACACGACGAGTGTGTGAAAGTCGGTGAAGGCTGTGCGGTACATGGAGGGCTCCGAGGCTAGTTCGGAGGTGTATTGCGACCAGTGCAGCCAGGGCGAGGGAAAGTCGGGCGAGCGGTTCATGAAGATGTCTCGGGATAGCTGGAGCATCGCATCGGGGCGCAGCAGAGCTGCCTCCGGGACTGCGAGAGGCAGTTTCTTGTGGTCCGCATCGCCGTGTCTGGCAGGCGCAGGAGCAGGAGCAAGGCGGAGATAGACGCACTGCACGTCGAATCTGACGCAATACGCGCAGGGCGACTGGCGGTCGCACTTTTTCTTGCGTGCCTTGCAGAAGACGCATGCACCAGCAGCACCGCGGCCTCTGGTGTTGGGCGGCGGGTCTGGTGAGGGTGCCTGTGGGCCATGGCGGGCAGCATCTTGGGCGGTGGAAACGTCGTCTTGTGCACGCACGGCGCCCTCAATCTTTGCGGCAGCCTCGGACGTGATCAGCCAGTAGTCGCCGTGCCGCTTTTGCTCCTGCGCAGCCTCGAGCGTCTCCTGGTACCAGGCGAGCGCATCGGCGGCGGCGTCGAGCGTCTCCGCGCACACGCCGTCGATGTCTGCGGCGGCGGGAACATGGCGGAGGACCAGCCTCACGTGACGGGCGTCGCGCAGCAGAGTGAGGAGGGCGCGCACCTCGGGCTGTGTTTTGGACGCGACGGCGGCTGCTATGCCCGGCAGGTCGTGCCTGCCCACGCGGTCGAGGGCTGTAAACAGGGCCGCCTTTTCCGTGTGCGACCACAGCGACGCGCCCAGCTGGCGGCGCGAATGCACCATGGCCTCATCGCTGGTGAGCGTCTGCGTCACGTGGTTGTTGAACAGCACGCGGTACTCGTCGCGGTAGTTGGTCTCGTGGCGGAGGCGCTGCTCTCTGTGATCGCGGGCATTGCGCGTCGTATGCGAGACTGAGCCCAGGCGACGCCTCTTGCGCGGACTCTGGCCGTCATCGACATGTTCGTGGTCGTGGTCGTGGTCGGACATTGTCAACGCAGCCTCGCCTGAGGTTCTTGGGGAAACATTCTCGTCATGGCGGGGTTAAGCCGCCCCTCGCGGACTTAACGCTACGGCGCGCGTCTTTTCTTCGCGCATCGTCCATTCTGTCTTGTCGCCACCCAGGTACAACTTGCACATCTCATGTGGGCCTTCTCTCGCCCTGCTGGCCATGCTTCCAAGTCGTTGATACGAGCGAGCCTTGCCTCAATCGCACCTACGCGCGTGCACCTCAGACATGCATCTCGCGCCTCAACAGCCAGACGGGGCCACCTGAAAGCACAGACGGTACCCGACGTTACACCACTACCACCACCACCACCACCACTTCCCAAGATCCAGCTGCGCGAGTACCAAGAAGAATGCATCCAGGCGGTGCTCTCCTACCTCGCCGCCGGCCACAAGCGCTTGGGCGTGTCGCTGGCCACGGGCTCCGGCAAGACAGTCATCTTCACCCACCTGATTGAACGCATCCCGCCAACAGGCACCGCTTCCCAGACACTGATCCTTGCCCACCGCCGCGAGCTGGTCGAGCAAGCTGCCCGCCACTGCGAGCTGGCCTACCCCCACAAACACGTCGAAATCGAGCTGGGCGCGCACCACGCCTCTGGCGCTGCCGACATCACCGTCGCCTCGATACAAAGCATCACCTCCGGGGACCGCTTGCAAAAGTTCGATCCCGCGCGCTTCAAGCTCGTCCTCGTCGATGAGGCCCATCACATAGTAAGCCCCACCTATCTTCAGCTCCTCGAGCATTTCCGTCTTCGCCACGCTGCCGACTGGAGCCACACCAACCCTCCAGCTCTGGTCGGCGTTTCGGCTACCTTTTCGCGTTTTGACGGGAGAGCTCTGGGCGCCGTCATTGACCACATCGTATACCACCGCGACTATGTGGATATGATCGAAGAGAACTGGCTGTCCGATGTCGTCTTCACCACGGTCGAGATCAAGGCCGATCTGACAAAAGTCACTTCCAGCGCCAGCGGAGACTTTCAAACTGCAGCACTATCCAAAGCGATCAACACTGATGAGACCAACGATCTCGTTGTGCAGGCTTGGATCGCCAAAGCACGCGGCCGCAGCTCCACGCTCATTTTCTGCGTGGACCTCAGTCATGTCACAAGCTTGACTGCCAAATTCCGTGCTAATGGTATCGATGCTCAATTTGTCACCGGAGATACCCTGCCCAAAGTTCGCAGTGCCCGGATCGATGCGTTTCGTAACGGTCACTATCCGGTCCTCCTCAACTGCGGTGTCTTCACCGAGGGCACAGACATTCCCAACATCGATTGTGTGTTGCTTGCCCGGCCCACAAAGTCACGCAATCTGCTCGTTCAGATGATAGGCAGAGGAATGCGCCTGCACGCCGGCAAGGATAATTGTCACATCATTGACATGGTTGCGGCTCTGAGTAGTGGCGTGGTTTCTTCGCCGACACTATTCGGACTTGATCCTGGCGAGGTTATAGAGAAAGAGAGCGCTACGAGTCTGACGGCACTCAAAGAGAGGAAGGAAATTGAGCGACAACGTGAGGAAGAAGCCGCAGAGATCAAGACAAGGATCATTGCCAGAAGCATGCCAGGAAGCATCACTTTCACAGACTATGACTCGGTCCACGATCTGATTGCTGATACGTCTGGCGACCATTTCATTCGCAAACTGAGCCAGAACGCCTGGGTTAGCGTTGGGGAAGGCAAGTTCATCCTCACCACCAACAAGGGGAACTACCTCATCATTGAGCCTCCTGAGAAGGAAGGGGGGCAATTCAGAGCAAGGTACTATTGGAAGCTGCCAGCAGACAAGAAGGTGAAAAGCCCATACGGCACACCTCGCGTCGTTGCAGAAGGTGACTCATTGGAGCATATCGTCCATGCTGCAGACACGTTTGCTTCAGAAGCTTTTGAGTTCATTTGGATCTCGAAGAATCAGGCGTGGCGCAGAAGCCCGGCTTCGCAGGCTCAAGTGGACTTTCTGAACAAGTTCAGGCCCAAGGAAGATCACTTGAAGCCTGAAGGTTTATCCAAGGGGAAGGCGGGAGATATGATTACACGCCTCAAACACGGCGTCAAAGGACGCTTTGAGAAAGCGAATGTTAGGCAACGAGGAGAACAACGCACAAAACAACGTGCGGACACGATGCGGCAACGGCTCCAAGGCCAGGTCAAGGTTGGCCCTCTTGAGCAGCGAGGTCAGACCTTGAAGGAGGGAATGCTTGGTTGACCTGAAACAACGACCAGTTCCCTCGCATGTTAAATTGTATGGTGTGTCTGGTGCAACGACGGCGAATATAGAGTGGGCAAGTGGCTCGAGATCGGCGAAGCACCTCGGTCTACCCCGCGGAGAAACCCTGCTGTAGGTGTACAACGTTACTTTATGAGAACTACAACTGGGACGTCCTACAAGAAGCTTCTTATCAGATAGTGTTTTTCAGCAGACTCCCCATTCTACTTGAGTCTGGAATCGTGGACCGCATTCCCGTAGCGATTACGGCGCGATGATACAACCAAAGGGAGTTGCGCCACACCTGCAATGGGGGACTTTCGCCCTGTGAGCACTAATGAAGTCAGCAAAGCTAAATGCACATCCCCTGTACTCGGGGAGCAATCACCAGTGATAGAATTCAACCGCCGTCTCGCGATGATTACGGAGGTTTCCATGGCTCTGTGGACAAGCAGCATCCCAAAGTTCGCACGATGCCAAAGCCCCCACACGTATGTACACTAGCACGGTCCGGCCAGGAACGCTGCCTCTAATTCGCATGGATCCCGCACTTTTGACGCTATTGCCACATGTATCTGCATACCAGCCTAAATTGGCGCAAAAGATAAGGTCGCATATCAGCCCGAGATCAGCGTATGGAAATTCTTTTGCTCATGGCTTGCTGTCCGATTCCTACCAGGATGGTCACTCCACATCCAGTCCGTTGCACGAATGGCTAGATTCCCGCGGCCCAAGGCCTGCAGTATAGTCTGACGTGCACTGTGCTTCTCCGCCATCGCGGAAATGTGCTGGTAACAGTGATGACGAAGGTCAAGGTGGGCCCTGGTTCCCATGCAGGACGATGGTCTGGCTGGCAGTACGTGGATAAGTCCTCGCTGTCTGATACTGAGAAGGAGGATCTCCGACTTTGTGTTTCTGTTCAAGGTCTTTCAATTTCCAGGTTCTTCGCGCCCGACAAGGTCTGCATTTGCGATACCTCTGGCATTATTGTGGTCCATTTGGCCAGGAAATCGCCTTACACAGGACTTCCACACGGACAGTATCCTTTCGTCATTCGCCTTGGCTCCCCTTATTACTTGCCATCATGAGCGTAGCTACGCAGAACTCAGCCGGAGTTCCACTTCCTATGCCATCTGAGCACCAACCGCAGCCACATACAGCCTCAAAGTCAATACAACTTCCACCAACACCACCGGAGACCGTTGTTGACGATGATAACACTTCGAACAAATCTACATCGGAACCTGATTTCGCCCTTCCCCCACCAACAACTATCCCTACACAGACGTTGGACGTCGACAGGACGACGCCAGATGCACATGTGCCTCGAGATCCGCGACTTATCAGGCTGACGGGTGTACATCCCTTCAATGTCGAAGCCCCGCTTACAGATCTGTTCAACGAAGGATTTCTCACAAGTCCCGAGCTATTTTATGTACGAAATCATGGCGCTGTTCCAGAAGTCCAGGACTCAGAATGTCTGGATTGGGAGTTTTCGGTAGAGGGGTAGGAGGGCCTTTTGTTCTCGAGTTGTGCCTCATCGCTAAGAACCCACAGACTTGTAGCGAACCCTATCAAGATCACACTACGGCAGTTATTGGACGAGTATGAGAACGTAACATATCCAATCACATTGGTCTGTGCGGGTAACAGACGCAAAGAGCAAAATGTTGTAAGAAAGAGCAAGGGATTTTCATGGGGTCCAGCTGGCGTGTCAACTGCGCTGTTCACCGGTGTAGTCATGAAAGACATTATCGAGCGCGCCAAACCCCTGAAACGAGCGAAATACGTGTGCATGGAGGGTGCAGACAAGTTGGTGAGTCTCAAATCACCTACGGCCTAAGTCGTCATTGACACGCTCTACAGCCCAACGGCTACTACGGGACTTCGGTCAAATTGAACTGGGTGATGGATCCTAATCGTGGCATCATGCTTGCGCATGGCATGAATGGCGAGATGCTGCGGCCAGATCACGGCAAGCCGCTCAGAGCGGTGATACCGGGACAGATTGGTGGGCGGAGTGTAAAGTGGCTGAAGAAGCTTATTGTCACAGCCGAGCCCAGTGACAATTGGTATCATATCTACGATAACCGAGTTCTCCCGTAAGTTACAGAAGATGATCTACTTGGACTTTGAGGCTGACCGACAAAGTACGACAGTAGATCCAGACGAAGCAGCAAAGAACGCAAAGTGGTGGATGGACGAGCGATATGCTATCTACGACCTCAGTCCTAATTCGGCGGTTGCATTTCCAGCACATGATGAGAAGCTCAGCGTGAAGTCGTCAATCCCGACCTATAGAGTACAAGGATATGCCTATAGTGGCGGAGGACGTCGTGTGACGCGATGCGAGGTTTCCTTGGACAAGGGAAAGACCTGGCGATTGGCCAATATTGACTATCAGGAAGACAAGTACCGAGCATTTGAGGATCACAAGCTGCTCGGCGGCCGCCTTGACATGGACTGGCGCGAAACGAGCTTTTGTTGGTGCTTTTGGAATCTCGACCTCGCAGTGGCCGATCTTCAAGAGGCGGATGACATGGTTGTGAGAGTCATGGATGAGGCTATGTGCATACAGCCCCGTGACATGTACTGGAGCGTGTTGGGCATGATGAACAATCCATGGTTCCGAATTGTGATTCACAAGGAAGACGATATACTTAGATTCGAGCACCCGACTCAACCGGCTCTGATGCCTGGGGGATGGATGGATAGGGTGAAGAAGTCAGGTGGGAATCTGACGAACGGGTACTGGGGCGAGCAGATCAACGGACAAGAGCCGGAACATGCAGTAATTGAAGCAGTAAAGGAGGTCAAGATGACCAAGGACGGCGGGAGAGAGATCTCCATCGACGAGCTGAAGAAGCATGTCAACGCGGAAAGTCCCTGGTTTGTTGTCAATGGTGAAGTCTATGACGGCACCGCGTTTCTCGAGGGGCATCCAGGTGGTGCTCAAAGTATCATCAGCGCCGCAGCTCTTGATGCAACTGACGAATTCATGGCCATACGTAAGTCTCCATTCCCATTCCTTCCCCCAACACTCTAATATTAACATTCTGTAGATAGCGAAACAGCCAAAGCAATGATGCCCGACTACCACATTGGCACCCTGGATCCAGAATCTCGTAAACAACTCGCTCAAGGAGAGCCAACCAATGAAACCACTGAGCCCCGTGATATCTTCTTGGATCCCAGAGTGTGGAACAAAACACTGCTGCACGCTAAAACGCCTGTATCATGGGACACGCGCATTTTCACCTTCAAGCTCGACCACGACACGCAATCCCTCGGCCTGCCCACCGGTCAACATCTCATGATTCGGCTCCGCGACCCCGTCACGCGCGAAGCAATCATTCGATCCTACACGCCCATTTCTCAAACCACAAAGAAGGGATATGTCGACGTGCTCATCAAGATCTATGCCGACTCACAAGAACGGGCCGGTGGTAAAATGACCAAAGCGCTCGACGCCATCCCCGTAGGCCACTGGGTCGACTTCAAAGGCCCGATTGGGAAGTTCGAATCACTTGGACGCGGACTGTGTAGTGTGAATGGCAAAGAACGAAGAGTCAAGAAGTTCCACATGATCTGTGGAGGAAGCGGTATCACGCCTATCTTTCAGGTCTTGAGGGCCGTTATGCAGGATAAAGAAGACGAGACGCATTGCACGGTGTTGTATGGAAACAGGCTGTCGGAAGATATACTATGTCGCGAAGACTTGGACACGTTCGCAAAGGAAAACCCAGAGAGGTGTACCATGGTCCACACGTTGACGAAGGGGCCAGAGGATTGGGCGGGAAGGAGAGGAAGGATCGGGTTGGAGCTCTTGAAGGAGTTCTGTCCGCAAGATGAAGATGGGAAGAGCATGGCGCTCATCTGCGGGCCTGAGCCGTTGGAGAAGGGCGCTCACAGGGCGTTGAATGAGTTGGGGTGGAAGGATGAGGACTTGATGTTCTTTTAAGGGTGGGGGGTGTTGATTAAGGAAGCCTTATGAAGGGTTACGGCGTACATATGGGCATTCATCGTTTAGTGTATTTTATGAGCAGATATGTCTTTCTCATGTTGGAATGATCCTTCAGCAACGAAGTAACAACAGGAGAAGCGACCACAACGGCCACGATCACGTGATCTCATCGTTCCACGTTGAAATCCTTGGCCTACATGCCTTGAAAGTCGAACTCACTGGAACATAAATACACTGCTTCTCAGAACTGTCTGAAAAACTTCCAACTGCTCAAAGTTACTCGCAAAATTTCCGACCAAGGCTGCACGGCAAGTGGCTAGCGCCACCAAGACACTTCACTCAGTATCCATCTCAACTCCATCGAAACCAACACCCTCTCCCAGCAAATCCAGCTCCGCGCATGCGTGTCGTTCTTTTCCCGTCTCGATCGCAACCCGGAACTCCATCGTCAGCCACGTGCATCTCCGCAAGGGCCCGCACCACGATGATGCAAGATAAGAAATTCCTTGGCACCATGGGTTTCTCGCTTCCTTATCAGCACCGTTGTCCAGATCCACCGCCCCAGTCCTCAACCGCGCGCATCCAGTCGTCCCTCGGAGAAATGGTTCAGAAAAAAGGACGTGCAAATGCTGATATGAATGGAATTGTCAAAGAGCTGATTTGATACCTCCGGAGCCGCTGACGACATGTTTCTGCGTTCCCAAGACTGCGATGCATCTCCGTCGACGCCGCGGGGGAGGGGTGATTGGATGGTTGTGGAAAGATACCGCGTGTTGTCTTTATCTTTTGCGTGGCGCGTACATTGCGCGGGATCTATGTAGGTGGTAAGGTGATTTGTGTTTGGCTAGATGTGTGAGGTGCGGGAAATATGGTGGTCCACGGAGTTGTGTTGCATGCGACGGAGCTTTCGATCTATCGACTTGGGTGGGTATCTTCTTCGGATTGATTCTCGATTCTCTACACCTCATCCTCAATCACCATACTATTTTGAAGCGAACACTTTGTTGTGTTTGCTGTCTGCTCATTTGTGTCGGGTCGTTGCGCCTTACGATCCTGTGTACCTAGCGAACACAGTGACATCCCTCGCATATTCGAGGAAACTTGCTCTGATTGTCCACTTCATATTCTGAACGTATTGCAATCATGGCGGAGCCTGCGCCCATCCTCACCCAAGGCATTGAGCCCTCGTCCGGTGAATCACATTCCCCACCTGGCGAGCACAGCGTCTCAGCAACATGGGGCTCAAAAGACGGAAACATATCAAATGCAGAATGGAACGACGCCGAAGCGAACAAGCTGCCTGAGAAGGTGGCAGAGCTAGAAGAGAAGGGCGAGATCAGCGATACGCCCGCGCGGAACCGAGTCGTAGTTGTAGGATTGGGAATGGTTGGAATTGCATTCATGTGCGTATCATCACCACGAGTATTGAGAGTTCATGTTAATGTTGCGATAGCGAAAAACTGATGAAGTACGATGTGAAGAGAAGAGAATACGACATCATCGTAATCGGCGAAGAGCCCCATCTCGCCTATAACCGCGTCGGCCTTACATCTTTCTTCCAGCACCGACAGGTCGAGAACCTCTATCTCAACCCAAAAGAATGGTACTCTTCCATGCCCGAAGGCTCCCTGAACTACCACCTCAATACCCTCGTCACATCCATCGATTCAGATCAGAAGATTGTCAAAACATCTTCCGGCAAAGATGTTGCCTACGACATGCTCGTTCTCGCTACGGGATCTGACGCACTACTTCCAAGGCACACGCCGGGACACGACGCCAAGGGTGTATTCGTGTACCGCACTATTGAAGATCTGCAGAACCTCATCTCATTCGCTAGTACACGAAAAGGCACCACCGGGGCCGTCGTCGGTGGCGGCTTGCTCGGTCTCGAAGCCGCCAAGGCGATGATGGATCTCGAGGATTTTGGACAAGTCAAGCTCATAGAACGGAACAGGTGGGTCCTTTCACGACAGCTAGATGGCGATGCGGGAGGTATGGTTGTGGAGCAAGTCCGAGCACTAGGCCTGGACGTTATGTTGAGTAAAAGAGTTGGAAAAATACTGACGAATGAGGAGAACTTTGTGAGGGGCGTTGTGTTTGAGGATGGCGAGGAGATGGAATGTTCATGTATCTGCTTCGCTATCGGCATCAGGTCAAGAGACGAACTGGCGAGGTCGGCTGGACTCAGCTGTGCGAGCCGAGGGGGCGGAATCGTCGTTACATCAGATCTGAAAACGTCAAAGGAGGGGATTTATGCGATTGGAGAGTGTGCAAGCTGGGAGAACCAGACGTTTGGACTCATTGCGCCGGGCGTCGAACAGGCTGACGTTTTGGCGTTCAATCTTACACAAGCCAAGGCGCATGCGCCGCGCAAGTTCAAGAGTCCGGATCTGAGCACGAAGCTGAAGCTGCTAGGTGTCGAGGTAGCGAGCTTTGGAGACTTCTTTGCGGACAGGGACGGGCCGAAGAATATGCCTGGGAGACCGCGAGCTGAAAAGACGGAGAAGAATGGTACCACTGACAAAGTCAAAAGCTTGACAGATGGGCCAGAGCCACCACCTGTCAAGGCTCTGACTTACAAGGACCCCTTCACAAATGTGTACAAGAAGTACCTTTTCACGATGGACGGAAAATACCTCCTGGGTGGCATGATGATCGGCGACACCAAGGACTATGTGAAGCTGGTACCACTGGTCAAGAACCAGAAACAGCTCGAGGTACCACCGAGCGAGCTAATTGTTGGAGCACAAAAGGGTGACGACGATGGCTCAGATCTTACAGACGACACTCAGATCTGCTCATGTCACAATGTTACCAAAGGTGATGTGGTGAATTCAGTCAAGGACGGAACTTGCAAGAGCATCGGAGACGTCAAGTCGTGCACGAAGGCAGGTACTGGGTGCGGTGGCTGCATGCCTCTTGTGCAGACCATCTTCAACAAGACCATGGCGTCTATGGGCAACGAGGTGAAGAACCACCTGTGCCCGCACTTCGAGCACTCACGAGCCGATCTGTTCAACATCATTTACGTCAAGAACCTACAGGACTTCGCAGCCGTCATGCGAGAATGTGGCAAAGAGCCCGGCTCACTAGGTTGCGAAGCATGCAAGCCAACCATCGCATCTATCATCGCATCGCTGTACAACAAGCATCTGCTCGATCTCGACAGGAGAGGTCTGCAAGAGACCAACGACAGATTCCTAGCTAACATCCAGCGCAATGGCACTTTCTCGGTCGTTCCGCGTGTGTCCGGCGGAGAGATCACGCCGGAAAAGCTCATCATTATCGGCACTGTGGCGAAGAAGTACAACCTGTACACGAAGATCACTGGTGGCCAGCGTATCGACATGTTCGGTGCACGAAAGCAAGACTTGCCAGACATTTGGCAAGAGTTGATTGACGGTGGTATGGAGTCAGGGCACGCGTACGCAAAGTCACTACGTACAGTCAAATCGTGTGTCGGAACCACATGGTGCCGTTTCGGCATCGGCGACAGCGTGGGCATGGCGGTGCGGTTGGAAGAGCGATACAAGTCGATTCGTGGTCCACACAAGATCAAGGGCGGGGTCTCTGGCTGCGTCCGCGAGTGTGCTGAGGCTCAGAACAAGGATTTCGGACTGATCGCAACTGAGAAGGGCTTCAACATCTTCGTTGGCGGGAATGGCGGCGCAAAGCCACGCCACTCTGAACTGCTGGCCAAGGATGTTCCACCTGATGATGTCGTGCCCATCCTCGATCGCTACCTCTCCTTCTACATCCGCACCGCAGACAAGCTCCAACGCACAGCGCGATGGATGGAAAACCTCCCTGGCGGCATCAAGTACCTCCAAGAAGTCATCCTCGAAGACAAGCTCGGCATCTGCGCCGATCTCGAAAAGCAGATGGAAGATCTCGTGGGCACCTTCTTCTGCGAATGGACCGAAGTCCTCCAAGATCCCAAGAAGCGTTCCTGGTTCTCACAATTCGCAAACACGTCTGACAACGTCAATGACACCATCGAGCCGACTCAGGAGCGTGGCCAAGAGCGCCCAAGCTACTGGCCCAAGGACTCTGTCACGACCGACTTTCGAGGCCATAAGTGGACAGAACTATCGTGGCAGCCGCTCGTGCAGGCCGGGGAGTTCAAAGATGCAGACACGGGCGACAGCAAGGCGATCAAGCGCGGCGACACGCAACTTGCTGTTTTCAAGGTGCGGGGCAAATACTACTGCACGCAGCAGATGTGTCCGCATAAGCGGGCGTTTGTGCTGTCGGACGGTCTCATTGGCGATGATTTGGCCAACAACAAATTGTGGGTGTCGTGTCCGTACCATAAGCGCAATTATGAACTCAGCGGCGACAATGCGGGCAAGTGCGCAAACGACGAGTCGGTGAACATTGCGGTGTTTCCCATTGAGGAGCGCGGAGACGGTTGGTTGTATGTCAAGTTGCCGAGCGTAGAGGAGCTGGACAGTGTGCTTGGGACAGAGAAGTTCAAGATCAAGAAGAGCGAGAGTGAGGATCCGTTCGTGAAGCTCGACAAGAAGTTAGAGAAGTTGCAGTTGAAGGGAAGGAAAGGTTTGCAGGTGTCGCATCTGGAGGGTGGATTAGGGGAGAGGGGCAAGGCGGGGCTGATATTAGCGGGTGGTGAGAGAGGCGCTGGTGGTCTTGATTGGTGATTGAAGTTGTGTGCAGACCATTTCGGGCTCGATGGTAGTGGCGTTACAAGGCGTCTGGTCTGACGTTGTCGAGTCATGAGCATAGGAAGGCGAGGCGTACATTGATCACAATCGACGTGTTTCTACGATGATAATTTGCAGTGTGACACACTTGTGATGTGCTGGTTGCTCCTGGCCATCTCAGTCTCATTGCGTCGACACTGAATAGTGGCTTTTGTCGGGAGCAGCTGCAGATCCTTCTCTGATCAGAGGAAGTGAGGAGACAGTTGAAAGCTAGCACTCTTCCTCAGAATTCTCCAGGAATCTAGAAGTAAGCTGAGTCTCAGCAGGTTGCCCTAAAGATATGATAAGCTGCGTATGCCTGGACTGCAACACCACAGGCTGATACCGAGGAGCATGTACGAAAGCTTGCTGACGTGTCAAACAAGTCGTGGTTAATGATTCCGCCAATAATGGCTAGAATGACCAAGTTCTTGCTTCACAGAGTTGCATCACTTGAGAGATAGCAAACAATACAGTGTAACGTGTAACATTGCTGAACAGTGGAGATTTGTCCTAATGTCCTCTGATTCGATGCGGACGATTGGACCAGCCGTATATATAGCGATCGGAGTTGTACCTAAAATCTGCAACGTCGGATATACGACTTACGGTCCTGGCCTCGCATTCATCAAGCCCAAAAAGCCATCCAGGCCAACCCGACAATTCTCGCAGCGAGCATGGGAGGCATTTGCTTGAACGATGGCGCTGTTCTCGTTGATCCTGTACGATTGATTTCATGGTTCGATTCGTGGGTTGACGAAATGGCATGGAAAAATATCGTTGATGGCGAGTTTGTTGTTCGGCAGATAGCCGGCCAGGTGTTGCGGCACACTCACGATGTAGGGACAACGATGATCCGAAACACTCTCCGACAGCTTCTCGTTCCTTTCGGACCAAACCACGTAGGGTCTCGCGAAGAGGGAGTCTATAGCGATTTGCATACTCTCCTTCTACACGATGTACAGATGGGGCATTCGACGGGCATGAAAAAGACGAGACAGACTTTCTACATCCTGGCTTGTGTGGCCCGAATCACAGAGTCCGAACGCCTTGCAGAAGCCATTACGAGGTTCCTCCGTCGGCACGTTCTCCACGTAGTCGGGAAGGAGAAGCCAGGGCGATATGGCGAGTGGGTCGCTGCGCTCAAGGAACTGCGTGGCCTCGAAGACGATACGACACTCGATCAATTGACGGCGTACTTCTTGCGATGGAGTCGCCTAAGCACGTACGACTGGCCGGTGCCAACATCCTACGACGGCCGTAGAGCTGCCAAGATGCTAAAGCATATGCTTGAATCGTTCGACCCGAGCGACTATCGGAGAGGGCGGCGAGGGCGGCGAGACAAGCAGTTGAGACCTTATTGCTGGCCGGTCCGCGCTCGGTCTGCGCCCGCGTATGGATACGATCGATATGTCCCGGATATGCGTGTGGGGTTCCAGGTCCCGGTCCCAGTCCCAGTCCCGATTTCGTTTCACCGGCACCGATATCTTCAGCCAGTTAGTCCGCGAATGCCTCTCCCGCTACCCCTTCCCGCGATCGAATATGCAGACGACTATGATGACCTTCGGGCGGAGCAGGATGCGCAGGCGGAGGAAGTGGACGACCTGAAGCGACGGGTGCGGCGGCTGGAGTGGGAGAATTGAGGCCGTAAGCGGGGACGAACAGGTGTGGTGTTAGATTAGCAATGCAGTGTAGATTGTGTTTGACCGTGCGCCGTGCGTGAGCATGAGGCGGCGTTCAGCGCAGGAAGTGAATGACGAGCCAGCAGAAGGCGAAGAAGACGACGACGCCGGCCCAGAAGATCCACTTGTCCTGCTTGGCCCGGCGCTCGACCATGCGGATGGTGTCGCCGCTGATGCCGAGCGTGTTGGCGGCGCTGTAGAGGCGGCGCTGGGTGCCCTTGAGCATCTCGCGCTGGTCGCCCAGATCGCCGAGCACCGCCCGGCCGCGGTCGAGGAACTCGTCGAGCTGGTCTGACGTGTGCTGGAAGAAGGCCTTCTCGCGCAGCACGCGGCCCTCGCGGTCGTACTCGCCGCCCTGGGCACCCGCCGAGTAGGCATTGGGGCGGTAGGGTGCGCTGGCATCGGGGGGCTGGGCGGGCGCAAAGGGCGAGTGTGCCGCCGCCGCCGCCATGTGTGGCTGGGCGTAGGGGTTCTCGGGCGTGGCGGCGTGGTGTGGACGGCGGCCGAGCAGCTCGTTGCGTGCTTCGCTCGTCTGAACCTCCTCGTTGGCGCTCTTGATGCGCTTGAAGTTGGTGCGGTATTCCTCCAGCTCCGCCCGGAACGTCTTGAGCCGCTCGTGCGCCTTTTCCTGCTTGGTCTGCACCGGCTCCTGTTTGGCCAGCTTGCCGTAGTCGTCGATGCTGCGCGCGAAGGTGGCGAGCGACGCGTTCAGCTGCGCCTGGAGGTGCGGCGATGGTGCTGCCGAGTCTGCAAACTGGTCCAGCTCCTTTCGGATCGATGTCGACTGCCGCAGGGCAGAGTTGAACAGCGCGTTCTGCGACCGTGTCAGCTTAATGTGCCAGTCGCGTTGCATCGACCAGTACCAACCATGATGCTGCTGCTTGTCGTTCGAAGCTGCAAGGCTTATGTCTCCGTCTTCCCTTGCGAAGTAAACGTGTTTCCAAGAATTGGAAGCGTCGTCGTTTTCTCCAGGCAATTATCGGTTGTTGGAGCCTTTGGGCACTTCGAACACATGGCATCACTTTCCAAAAGTTTGGACGAGTCAGGCGCGCTTAGTCAGCTTGCTGCCACGATTCAGCCCATTCACTCCGCGACGCGAGGCCCGTCGTCATATTTGCTACATCGCGGCATCGAAAGTGACAGCTAGAGAGATTCTGATCATGAAGTACCACTACGACACACTTCCGGTGGGGAAATGGTTTCGTTTGCTCCACATCGCTCCAGGTCATGGCGATGATCCTCTACGATGCTCTCTGATCACCACGAACTTAGAGAACCGGCCTCGCTACAAGGCCCTCTCTTATGTCTGGGGCGATCCTACCATCACTGAGCTCATAACTGTCTCTAAGTACGAATGGACTGTAACCCTTAGCTTGGCTGGAGGCCTTCGACGACTGCGGCACCCCGAGAATCTTGTACTGGCATGGGCAGATGCGATCTGCATCGACCAGACCAATAACATGGAGAAGGCATATCAGGTCAACATGATGGGATCTATATACGACGAAGCCACCGAGGTGCTGGTTTGGCTAGGTGAGGATACTCACTCTTTGGCCATTGATGCTTTCAAGGTTATGGTGGCTATTAACACAATGGTGACAAACGGGACCCAAAGGACTTGGTACGACGCCGACCAAAATCTAATTGTCACAAAAGGCATAGAAAATGTGGCCCCTTTGAGGGTGTCACGGGATAATCTGGCTCCACTCCTCCAGGACAAAACACTCGAGGCAATCAAACAGCTATACCAGTTGCCTTGGTTCACTCGAGTCTGGGTACTCCAAGAAGTCGGCCTCGCCACTAAAGCAACGGCATACTGGGGTGGAAAGTGTATCGACTTTGGGGAAATAGCCATGTTCATCTGGTCTGCCATGAACGATCACGACCTCAAAGGACGACTGGACGAAGGCGTAATACGGGTATTGTCAAAGGGTCCATACAGCGCGTTATGGAACATATGGTCTACGTATGAGAAGAATAACTCCTGGATTAATGCTTCACCTCCTCTAAAAGCCTGGGCGGATCATATAGCAAACGAGTGCAATCTGGATTTCGTGCTTGTACTCGAGGCTTCGCGTGTCTTCAACGCGACTGACGCACGAGATCATATCTATGCTTTTCTCGGACATCCGCGGGCTCGACTACCAGGATCTGAAAGCACAATAGTAGTTGCAGACTACGAGTTAAGCCTCGAACATCTTCTTCGGACCGTGGCCGAGCGGTTGGCGATGTCATCGCTGAATTTCCTGGTGCAAGTCCAGAATACTGTGGAGAGCCTTGCACAAAGTGAAAGCTGCTCTTGGGTACCTTACTGGAGTATCAATGACGGCTCCGCTCCTATCGCATTTTGGGAAGCATGGGACGCCAGTCTCAGAGTGACTAAACATTATGCGCCTCAAGTAACTACTCATGGACCTGAGTTGGTAGTCTCGGCAGTGATCTTCGACCGTGTGGGATACCAATCCAACGTTGCAAGGGGACTTGACTCCCTCAACATCGACCAATCTTTTGAGGAGATTGGATCAGTTCTTGCCGAGTTCTGGAATCTTACCGAATTGGCTGCAGAAAGTGTACCACATCGATATCGCAAGTCCCACAGTCAACACATCCTCGCCTTCGCCTCCGTCCTCATGTGCGACTATCGACCTAAAGACCGCGATCATTCTTACTACGAGGCAATCGCTGGGAACTTCTGCCACGCTTGTTTGTACTATTGTGAATCGATCTTCAACGAGAAAATTCGTCCACTCAAACTGAGCTACGACATGAGGGTGATGCCACACAGGGAATTTGCAGCTGGCTTCCAGTATTATTGCAATAACAGGCGCTTCTTCGTGACAGAAGGGGGTTATTGGGGCATTGGTCCAGCGGCCATGCAGAAAGGCGATGCGTGTGCAGTCTTGATTGGGGCGGACGTGCCCTTTGTCCTTCGACCGACTGCTACCAAAGGGACGTACAGACTTGTGGGACAGGCTTACATCTATGGAGTTATGTACGGTGAAATCATGCAACAGGTCGGCGTTGAGCCCGATGTTCTACAGCAGAAGATCATCATCTTGTAGATTTCGAGTCCTCGGTTGGCGAGAGGGCCAAGTGATGCTCCAGGTTTATAATTGGCTGTCAAACATCACAGAGTTCTTTCAATCTTGGAAAATATCGAATCTGCTTGGTAATAATCAAGCTCTCGAACGAGAGCTTAGAGCGTTGCAAAAGTTGGGGACTAATCACGTGTGTCTTGCTTAGTCAGGAACCTCCCATCTCTGCCATTTCCTTTCACTCACTACCAAAACCGTTGTGTCAATGTCGATTCTCATCAATCCGTTCTCTTCGAATCCACGCGCGGGCAGCGCATGGTTTCATGCCGGCCTAGTGTCTTCTTACCCAAATGTCGACGACGCCGGACGTGTCAGAGAGCGTCGCCAGTGTCTCGACCAGTTCGTACCAGGATGCCGCATCTTCCACGTTCCACCAGAAGATAGCTCCAAGGCAACCGAAGTAGCTATAGACGATTGGAGAGACCAGGATCATGGAGACCCGAAGAACCAGGTGATGGTCTTCCAGTACAAAGGAAGATTTGTTGCCATCAACCATGTCAGTGCACTCATGAATGCTGCATGTTCTTCCATGCCGCGCAATGTTTAACACATCGACAGGAATGCCCACACTCGTCATACCCACTTTCCAATGGATCTCCGTTCGACATTGAGGACTTTGGGGTCATGCTGAGCTCGGGTATTACGTGTCCACAGCATGACTGGTCTTTTGACCTCCACACAGGCAAAGCTGATCGCGGGAGCTATAAGCTGAAAGTCTGGGAGGTCCAGGTGCGACCAGGCAAAGCAGGAAAAGACACATCCGAAGTATGGGTGAAGAGGCGACAGAGAATTGGCTGATGGTTGAGTCGCAAGGGGTTTATTGGAGAACCTCGCTAAAGATTTCACGGCGCCACCAGGCGGACTTGCCAACCCCGAGCTCCCACAAGACTTTTTACATGAGCCATCCATGGCAACCAAAACCAGCATGCTCGCGTAATGACTAAACGGAACTCTAGTTTCGCTCGTACTGAGATGCAAAAGCACAAGGAAATGTTCACACCGTCATTCGTCAACGGCCTTTCGCACCTTCCTATCTCGGTGATAATCTACCAAGTCGATAACATCATAACAAGGTACAGGCCGAGCCGCGGCTGCAGTCTATCAACACAGTCGTTCCGATAATTGAGGGGAACACACGAACATTTCTTCCTCTAACTCACAGTGGAAGCTGGTGTTGGCCTTGGCTGCCGCGTATCGCACTGGGACGTCTACGTGCCGTGGTGACGTCGCAAACATGGCACGAAGAGCCCAAAATAACTTATAAGAGGCAGTGTCTCGTTGGGACCGTGATTCACGTGTGTAAACAAGACAAATTCTCCACCATGCGCTGCGCTCCCACGATCATCGGAATAACGCTGTTTGCGGCGGCTTGGGGTCATGATGCACACGAGGCCCTTCTCGAACGCGATCTTGCACCTCCAATTGCCATCAATGACGAAAGCTATACCAATTGCGCAAGTGCAGCATGGCCGCCATCGAATGTTGGGGTTGAGCTTGTACCCCAGATGCCTGACGATGAGGTTGCGGAAATGCTCGACGAAATCAGCCCAGAGAACATCGAGGCAATAATTACGAAACTCGTCTCGTTCGGCACTCGACATACCTTGGCCACGTTCAACAGTAGTACCAGGGGCATTCATGCTGCACGCGACTGGATTGCATCCGAGATGCGAGGTTATGCGGAAGAGAGCGGAGGCCGGATGACAGTCGAAGTGCAGAGTTATCTACAAGGAATTGCATCGCGGATCCCATTTTCTGTCGTCATCTCAAACGTCGTAGCGACTATTCAAGGCAGCGAAACACCTGAAAAGGTGTATGTTATGACAGGACACTATGACAGTCGTGTCACTGATGTACTGAACTACGAAGCCGACTCCCCAGGTGCCAACGACGATGCAAGCGGTACCGCGAGTAAGTACTGTGATATGATCTGTGGTACTGTATCTGATAGAGGCAGTTGCAATGGAACTTGCTCGCATCCTCGCAAAGCGTCGGCCAAAGTCTACCATCATGCTGGCTGCAGTAGCTGGTGAGGAGCAGGGTCTCTATGGTGCCGGCTACCTCGCTGGAACGCTCAAGAATTCGAGTGTCAACGTAGAAGGCATGCTCAACTGCGACATTGTTGGCTCATCCACTGGCGACCGTGGGCAGAAAGATCCCTTCACCATTCGTGCCTTTGCCCAAGGCCCACCACCATCGGAGTCCTCTACGAAAGCAGCGCAGCGCCTGCAGATTGGTGGTGAGAATGATAGTCCTGCGCGAGAGTTGGCTCGTTTTTCTGCCGAGGTGGCAGGTAACAATGCTACCGGAATGAGCATCGCCATTATATACCGGCTCGACCGGTTCCTTCGCGGTGGTGACCACACGCCCTTTCTGACGGCAGGCTACCCCGCGATCCGCTTCACCGAACCAAACGAGAACTTTGCACATCAACATCAGGATCTCAGGACTGAGAATGGGACGGTCTACGGTGACCTCATCGAGTTTGTTGATTTCGAGTACACAGCGCGTGTGGGCAAAGTCAATCTGGCAACCTTGTGGGCTCTCTCAGAAGCACCCGGTCTGCCACGCAACGTTACAGTCGACACAACCGTGCTTGACAACGACACCAGACTTAGGTGGATCGTTTCGAACCACACGGATGTAGCAAGCTACGAAGTCGTCTGGCGTCCGGTTGCGAACAGTCTGTGGACACACATGGTCGATGTTGGCAAGGTGGGCAGTGTTACGCTCCCACTAAGCAAGGATAACGTGATTTTTGGTGTTCGCGCGGTCGGAATAAATGGTTACAAGAGCCCAGCTGTGTATCCGTTCCCAGGGTGAGCATAGGCCAGTCATGGCTCATGATATCTGGATAGCTTAACTTTTAGAGGTACTTCTCCTCGCACATTTTTCTTCGCATTTGTTCGTCGCAAGCATGTCTGATTCAGGAAAACGATGTCATATACTGACAACGGTCCAACGCAGCCTACATACTCACGATGGTCTTGGTAGGCTTGGCTCCGTGGCGGTCGGAAGCCTGATCGGAGGAGAAACCGTAGTTCCTGGCACTAACAACGTTCTTCAAGTTTTGCTTTCGCATTTCGTCGCTTAAAGCGAATTAGCTCACTTTTCAGCTCTGATTCATTCCGATGTTCTAGCGGATGGTCGAGATGCACCCCATGATATGGAAACTTGAAGTATAAGAAGGCATAAGTCTGATATGTTTCCTGCTACCCTCCATGTTCGTTGATTTTCTTTCGCAAACCTTCTCGCCATTTCAGAAGATCATCTTTGGACATGTCAAGCACAAACACTATAACTATGGGTCCGAAGTTAATTCCACCCAACTCTGCTCAGACGAATATGGAATTAAAGCCTGTAGCTCCTACTATATTACGAGATGCCGGACGACTGCTATCCGAAGACAATCGCAAAGACATCGACCCGGTGGAAACCCTGCCTCAACCATCCACAGTCGTATGTGTCGTCGAACGATGGAATCATCCAAAGGTCAACATCTATCGAACATGCGCGACACTGTTCGCGTTCATGATCATGGGTGCAAATGATGCCGCATATGGCGTATGACTACCTAGCCTTGAGTTGCATTGCAACCTGTCCACTAATGGAGACAGGCTATTATCCCACATCTCGAAGAATACTACGACCTAAGCTACATTGTCGTATCCCTCGTCTTTCTCTCCCCGCTAGGAGGTTACGTTGGTGCTGCCCTGCTCAACAATTGGATTCACGTCCACTTCGGGCAACGTGGAGTCGCTTTTCTCGGACCAGTCTGCCATCTGGCTGCGTACATCGGCATTGCGCTGCACCCGCCGTACCCAGTTCTCGTTGTCATTTTCATCCTAGCGGGATTCGGTAACGGCATCGAAGATGCGGGCTGGAACGCATGGGCTGGCAACATGGCCAATGCCAACGAAGTGCTCGGATTTCTACATGGCTTCTATGGTCTGGGTGCCGTCCTCAGTCCTTTGGCTGCGACGAGTCTCATCGCAAAGAGCGGATGGATGTGGTACGAGTTCTACTACATCATGGTCAGTCAAACGGTCCATTCTTCTCACCAGCTTGGTCTGACAGACACAGCTCGGCGCCGCAGCCATCGAACTCATCACATCACTCTTGGCTTTCTGGCCTGCTTCAGGTCAAGTCTATCGAGAACAGAACCCTCGTTCAAATACACCTGGGGAGAGCCGTCTTAGAGCAGCACTCAAGAGCCGCGTCCCGTGGGTAGCCTCGATATTCCTACTTGGTTATGTCGGTGCTGAAGTCGCTCTGGGTGGATGGATCGTCACCTTCATGCGTCGCGAACGCGCAGGAGGGGAGTTCGAGTCTGGCATGGTGGCCACGGGGTTCTGGACAGGTATCACCGTTGGACGACTAATTCTGGGCTTTGTGACTCCGAGACTGGGCGAAAAATTTGCTGTGCTTGTAAGTTTGAAACTCGCTCAAAATCCCGAATGAGTTAATCTAACATCTCATTAGATCTACATAGTCCTAGCAATGGTCTGCCAGCTGATGTTCTGGCTCGTACCATCTTTCCATGTGTCAGCCATATTTGTTGCACTACAAGGCTTCTTCCTCGGACCTTTGTTCCCAGCCATCGTAGTCGCAGCGACCAAGGTCTTACCCGCCTACCTCCATGTCTCTGCCATTGGCTTTGCAGCCGCATTTGGAGGAGGCGGTGGAGCTGTACTCCCTTTCGCCATCGGGTCCTTGGCCCAAGCACAGGGCGTCGGCATTCTGCAACCCGTCATTTTGGCTGCCCTGGCGTTCCTGTTGTTGCTCTGGCTATGCTTTCCAAAACTTGACAAGAAAGCAAATGACGATGCCTTAGATGAGGCGGCACAGCCAGGAATGAAGTGGTTGAATGTGGATTTCGATCTTGTAGATCTGGGCAAGCGGACGATCAGAAAGGCAAGAGGATGATGAGGACGACGAGGGAAATGTGTGATACGCCCGAAGCTAGTGTAGAGCGTTCGATCTCACATCATATCTAGTCTCGGCACTCTTTGACCATGATGTAGTATATAAAATCAGGGGTGGTTTTCATCGTTCGATAGTTACATGATGCATGGCAAAAAGCGGTACCAACATTGCTTCAATTGCGCAATAACACTATGTCGCATCGCCGTCAAAAACTCCAGGCATACCCTAGACCCCATATAATCCACAGTGATATCTACATCATGAACGCTTTGCAGCTAATGCCGCAATCAGCCCCCATCCGCCCCTTGCAAAGGGTCACGCCTTGGCGGACGACTGGGCCTACCCGGTGGCATCAAGCTAATCCTATCAGTGATCCAGCTACACGCCACACTGATCACGGAAAAGCCCTTGATCAACAGAGACAAAGAAATAGAGCTAGAGCTCCCGTGTCAGCTGCAGACTTGCGATCATCACGCCGTACTGCCATCACCTTAGTGAGAACGCACATGGCGATGGTCGTACCATCCTTCACTTACTTGCCGTCCTTTCAACTTCTTGAGCCTTTATAAGACGTCCCAGCCATCACTCATGCAGCATTTTTGATGTAATATACATGCATTGGTTTAATGCTGACTGATTTCTAGGCGCGACCGGAGCTTTTCCTTCTCATCTTCGTCTTTCTTTGTATTCTACTCTTTTCTTCATCTATACATTAGCATGAGCACAAGCACGCAGGATTTCACACACCCAACCTGCGTAAGATGCTAACAGCTCTAAGGAAAACGAATCATCCATCTCGCTAGTGGCCACCACTGCCTCTGCTACGCGATCAGTAACATCCGGTCAAGCAACAACAACAACAACAGGGAGTTTCACTGCAGCAACTGGAACAGCGACCCGTACGTCATCCATCTCCTCTTCGTCGACCCGCAAATCAAGCACATCAAAGCCATCAACAACCACTACGGCCATATCAACCATCCCACTCTCCCTAAGCACGACGTCTCGCCTCATCACAACTTCCTCACCGTCTTTGGCCCAAGTCTCACAGTCTGCAGCCCGTTCCTCACGCTCCAACCTCAGCGAGAAAGCCATCATCGGCTTTAGCGTCGGGCTCGGCGTTGCCTTCCTGCTCATCGTGTCTGGCATTGTCGGCATCCTCCATCATCGGCGACACGATGACCAGGATAGAAGTCATGGGACACCAGGTGTTGGGGCTCATATACCTATCATTGCGGGGCCGGTCTTAACGCCACTGACGCCGGCGACCAAGTACGGAAGAACACATGAGGCACTGGTGGAGCCACCGGAGGTAGAGGGGAATACGATTATGTTTGAATTGCAGAGTCCGGACGGGGAGAAGATTGTGCATCCGGTGTTTAGGGGTGGAGAAAGGAGGTATTAAGTGGTGGGGTTGAAGGTGGGAGGAGATGGAGAATGAGTGGAGGTGGGGGAAAGGAGAAGTGTCACGCGTATGAGCAAAGCGGGCGTGTCTATGCTGATGAGGTCGAGCGCGAGGTATCTGTAGGACTTCACTCTCTATACAAAGGAAAGGGGCTTTGGTACAATACCTATGCTTTCACGGATACACGACGGCATTTGAGTTCCTGGAAGTTTCTTTCGGTCCTGATATTTCCAAGCGAGCCTGGACCATGTTGTGCGGGGTCTGATATTTCGACATTCGGAATTTATCCTTGATGGTTACGCTGCCCTGATCAGATCGTCAGCCGTTAGGCTACATTCTGATGCAGCGTCGCTGTTCACCCTCTCATGCTCCATTTACACCCGCACTCTTCTCCCCATGCGCCCTCTTCTTTCCCTCACCCTCGACCGCCTCCGCCAACTTCTCGAACACACTCGTGACACTCCAATCCTTTGCTTCCCCAACTTCCACCATCTTCCTCGTGATTGCATTATATCCATTCTCTCCATTCTCCATGTCCTGCAACACGAAGTTTGTTAAGTCAGCAATGCCTTCTAGATACATACACAATCTCTCTTCCCATGAAAACGTACCTTGAAATACCCCTTGTCACTATAAATCAGCTCCCCGTGCCTCTTCTGATCCGCCATGAGTATCGCCACACTTCTTGCCACCACATCTGGGGTCTGGTAGTTTCCCTCGCCCAACGCGGCAATTACAGTCGATGGGACGATACCAGTTTGTGTCCACGAGGGAGCGATAGCATTGATGCGGATGGGAAGTTTAGGATTATTGAGTCGTGGTTCAAGGGCGCGGAGGAGGCCGAGGACGGCGTGTTTGGATACCGCTGGTCGATAATCAGCACTCTCATACCACTTCTTGCTACTGGGCAGGGGGATTGGGGTAAGGTAATTACTGTAATCAGTCGCAGGAAACCTCGCAAAGCTCGAACCCGAAGCTGTCATGACAATACTCCCTCCATTGGGATTCTTCTTCAAGTAATGCATCCCGAGCTTGACAGTGTAGAGACAGCCGGTTAGGTTGACGTTGAGCGTGTTCATCTTTGGAGGCAGAAGGTCGCCGTTCTCATCCACGTCGTCTTCAAGCAAGCTGATGGTCGGAGAGATGCCTGCGTTGGCAAAGACGTGGTCGATTTTGCCGTACTCTTTCTCTGCGGCTTTGAACATTTCGAGCTGGTTTTTCCAAGAGGTTACATCTGTTTTGTGGAAGGGGACAGAGGATGCTTCAGGCTCGGGAAGAGGATTGAGATCGCTTGCGAAGACCTTGCCGCCCTGTTGAATGACTCGGCGAAGGGTTGCGAGGCCAATGCCAGATGATGCACCTGTAAAAAACGAATGAGAAGTTTGCAAAGCTAAGTACGGAAGTCTTCACCTGTGATGATCACAGCTTGGTCCTTGACACCCACGAGATCATCATCTGTAATTTTGAAGCTCGTCATGTTTGCAAATGTTCCCCATACGCCAAATGAGATGGTCTACGTAACGCAAACAATGGGAAAGTGAGATGACTGCTGTCGAGTGGGATGGGAATGCAGGACTATAAATGTGTCCATAGGACATGGGGCACAATAGTTCGGCCTATAGCAACACTGCAGCTGCTGGTCATGATGGCAGAGTCGTGGCTCAACAGGGACCTCATGGCCGACATAAGCTCGGGTTTCAGCATCCGACCCCGCATTAGCTTGTATCGTCTCAGAAGCTGATCGCCCACCCAGATCTGCAGTAAACTGTTCAGGAAGTTATACGAAAACACTGCCGGCTGACTGCACCAAATAGGCAATTCCGGGAATCGTCTGTCCTGGGTGTGTACTGGGTGAAAGTAAGCAGACTCGAATGTTTATGAGAAGCGGTGTTAGTCACGTGGTCCTATTTTTGCGCAAAGACATATAGCCCATCCACGTGATGATGAGTAGGCGAGTGAGACTGGGTCTTTCGTATTGACTCGGATTTATGTTTTCTGCTGCTGTCTTTCACAGCAGCTCACCGTAGATTATTCAGAGCTGTGTGGTATGACGGCGCCGTTGGTGCATCGAATCTAAGCCACGAGATCGTTCTAGCGACTGATCGAGGAAATGTCTCAGGCTGGAGGCCAGCGAACCTCGAGCAATTGGCGTTGCAAGGAAGCGATCCGCCAGGATTTATGCTATCTCGATGCGAGCACCAACGGCTGATGGCTGCTACAAGGGACGGTGATGGCGGGCCTGGTCATTGCGCCAATAGATGGTGGGAGCGTACGTCGTGGGTAGATATTCGCAACACGATGGTGTCCATGTACAGGCCTCACGCACCTCCACCGCCGCCGCCGCCGCCGCCTCCGCCACCTCCTCTTCCGCGGCCTCGCCCACGTCCGCGCATACCGCGACCCCGGTCCCCACGATGCTCTCCACGTTGGTGCATGCCGCCTCGACCTCCTCGGTTCGCTTGGTCCTTGACCTGCTGTTCCTTGACCACGTCGACAATCTCGTCAGGGACCCGAAGGTACTTGATCTGGAACACATCAGTGCCTTCTTCCACAATTAGACGGCTGGTGTACTGACGGTGCTTCCGCGCACGTAGATCTCGGGTAACCGCATGAACTTGTCGCCGTCTGCGCTTGTTTGCACGACTTCTCTTAGCGTGAGGTTCATCCAAGTGTCGCAATTGACGAGTAGGCCATTCAGGGTTTCGCCGCTCTTGAGCTCGACCAGCATAGGATGGCCCGTTGCGGCCGTCAGTAGACCTAGAGGGAGCTGTACTGTGTTAGAAGCGGACTGTGCAGCTGTTGCGCCGCACCGTATGACGTACCATGTTGGCTCGCTGGAGGGGTCTGCGGTTGCGTTGTTCTCAGATCTGCATAGAAAGTGAATTGATGTATACTCCAGTGATAGCGGGTCGCAACGGCCAGGCGGGGAAGTTCTAGCTCTGGCTGGTGAGTGGCATCGTGTTTGTCGTGCAGCGCTGCTTCGAATATCGCGAGCCGGAGCTTGGGCCATGCTTGGCACTACATACAAACCTCGCACTGTAGCATGCGACATGCAGCAATGACTTCACAAGCATATATATCTTGGCAAGTGGCTGTCATTTGAGCGATGTGATCTGCGAAAGTTCACAGTACGCATCATGCTCGATGGCCCTGTCAGATTTTGGCCTGGAGCGGCGCCGTTCGGATCGAAGATGCCAGATCACGATCCACGACCGCGTGGTGCGCTCAGGATAGACTTCCCACACAACCACAAGGCAGCCTTTCTCCACGCTGCCTCCCCACGCTATACTTGATTGTCGATATTCGAGCGTTTCATCTCTTCGCATTCATGCGCGATCCGTGTCTGTGACCGAGGACAGTGCCGCCAGTCAGCGTGGCTTAGCACGGGGCCTGACTTCCGCTGCGCAGCCGCACTTAAACACACGACGCCCTTGTGCTGGTGCCTGGTCAAGAGCTTGCGGACGCAAATTGTCCCACTCCACTCCGCCGCAGCTTTCTCTGCGCGCATCCGTTGCAGGATCGCACTGTGCTTGCTGCTTTCTTGCGTTCTGTTTGTGTTTTTTCTGCTCTTCGTTTCGCGGCGATGCCGTCGTTCAAATCAAAGGTCGCGTCAGCCTTTGCGTGGGGACTGGGGCTATCACCTGCTCTCGCCGCAGTCTTGCCCACACGCGCCCTCGAGCTTCCCCGGCCAGACGGCAAGCTATTGCATTACGGTACGCTCCACTCCACTCTTTATATTCCGTCTCCATCTCGCAATCTCTAGGCATCGACTGACGCTGCAAAGACCTTCAGCACGACTACGCCCAAGCTACCTTCAGTGTCCCCTGCATCGGCTGTCTTGGCACGGCACATGACACAGACCAGGATGACGACGCAATCGTAAGGCCAGCTCCAGGCATCCAAAATCCTCTTGACCTCGCTCACGTCCTCTCCAGGTCCTGAAATTCACAAGTCATGCCCAAGACGAAGCCTGTGGTTCTTCAAACATAACACTGAACGGAGTCTATCTGCCGCAAGAGTGGAATGGTGACTTTGCATCTGGCTCCGGCTCGTACACTGGTGTCACCGACCTACAGCAGAATGACAGCTCTTTGCAACGCGACTTGGATCTTGAGTGGAACTCGGCCTGTCTTCACGGCGACGAGGAGACGGACGAAGCAGCCCAAGTCCTGACAGTCAGCATCAAGGCCATTGACGGCAAAGCACTGGATACACCATCTGGCTTCACTGTCTCTTTCAAGCAGCAAACATCCCCGCCATCGCTCCTGAGACTTGAGCCTGTCCCGAACCAGGCTTCGGATGATACACCTTCCTGGCGCAATCCACCCACTCACCTTCGTGTGATTTTTCTCAACGACACCCTCAGTGCCAGTCAGGAACAGTCCGCCGCCAACTCGCTGGAGGAGGAGATTTTCGAACTTCAAGTCCTCGAAGCACAGCTTAAGAAACTTCAGCAAGCCATTGCACAGAAGAAAACATCCATCACCTTTCGATTGAGTAACGAAACGACAAGCCTCAAGGAAGAGATCAACAACTGTGACGGTCTCACCTGCATTCTCAAAGCTATCGCCCACAAGGCTCAAGGTGCTTGGAAGGTCGCTATCGTTCGTCTCAAGCCCTCTGGAACCTCTGAAACTATGGGCCGACCCGACCTCGACGTGTACGCGCCTGCCCGTGTTAGCACGTCCCAGAAGTCTGGTGGTTCGGTGAAGGTCGAAACTGGAGACTCACTGAAGGTCAACTCCGAGTCTGATTCTGTCAATGCTCAACCTTTTGAAGGATACTCGAACGAGCTGCCACCGCGGCCCACCAAGACCTCACCATACATCATTGCCCTCGAAGTAACCTTGAGCCTCTTGTGTTGCGGCTGCATTGTCGCCGTCATCCGGCACAAATGCAGTAGTCTCCGCACACGTACAGAGCGCGCTGCCGCTCGCGAGGAGCGCAACACCGCCAAGGCCTACCGTCGCGCAGCCCGTCGTCACGCCTGGCGCAATTGGTGGCGCGGCAACTGGCGCAAAGACCACGAGCGTATTCAAGACTACGAGGAGAAGCGGGCGCTCATCCAGGACCAAGAGAGCGTCCTCGAAGATGTTATGCAGCAGGAAATTCGTCAACTCCGCGCGGCGCACGACGTCGTCAATGACTTGGTGCGCGAGGCGGAGGAAGGCAGGAATACTGCTGGCCCTGTTGCTTCATGTAACTGCCAGCGCACATCACACCCCTACTCGCCATCCATAGCATCTACATATCCGCCCACTTCGCTCCCTGAGATCCCGTCACGACCGCTCTCGCGAACAGACAGTTTACCCAGCTACCGCTCCGATCCGCCCAGCGAGCCACCAAACTACGACTCCGACATGGACATGTCTGGCATCGTGGCCAATGGCTTCAGGGCGTATACGTCGAGCCAGTCGACGACAAGCGAGGCCACATCGCATTGGACGCCAGACAGTAGTGTTGTAGATGTTAGTCCCCGGCCGAGCGCGGAGACATTGAGGTATCCACAAAGCATCATGACATGCGAAGAGGAGAGCGAGGACGAGGTTGAGTGAGCTTGACAAGAGTTCTGTGCTTTAACAGGCACACTTGTCGCGCACGACGTCCACTTCGGCTCTCGACCCACTGGCGAAAGGTCTCAGGACCTCTCACACCATACTATACCCCTGAGTGCGCATTGCGCCTCGACTCAGCGAGCGGAGGCTGTCGGCTAGCACCACGCCCCCGCTGCTTGCCACATTCCAGCTTCCGAGCTTCCGAGATTCCCACATACGCGATTGGTCTACGTATTGTGTTGTTCGCCTCGTTATTCCCTCGTCAAGTGGCATCCATGCTAAATTCTCCACCACGAGTTGAACCCTGTGCATCAATATTTTTCTATGCATCTGGCATTTCCTGTACACTTTGTAGCATTTTCAGCAGAGCGAAGCCCAGAGCTCTGCACAATACTTTTCCCCACATTTGTTGTACAAACAGCGTCTGTTTCTGTTTGGCTTCTGGAGTTCCAGGGTGGGCATTGGCGTATATTTCTTAGTTGTTGTAGCACATATCTGCCATGGCGCTAGAGCCAGGACATGAATCAAAGACTCCAATGCGCAGTCTATAATAATAACACCAACAATCACATGGCAAGTACAAATTAATTCTGCTGATAGCTGAAAACTGACACTGTCCACCGTCTGATCAGACTTCAGCCATGTATCAGCGTGTAGCACATATTCCCACAATTACTGAAAGAACAGATACTCAATGCAACACCCTGTAACACCTCACTACTGTTACAAGTAGCTCTTCGATGTCTATATTGCTTCGAATTACTCCTAGGTAGCTTATCCGTACATGGGACGATTCGTCACCAAGTCTTAGCATCCTACGTGGTGGTATCGTACACTCTCGGATTGGTCTCATCTCATCTACACAATATACTACAGCTCACCAGATCTACTTTCCCAACCCTGGAGGACCAGCACATGTCCCTGGATCGCCAGTATGTATATACATCATCTACCTTCTCCTCAGATACCAATTAAAAGCCAGCTGCCCCGTCTCAATGTGGAACGGCGTTGGCACCTCTGACAGCCCTGGCCTCGCAACTGGATGCCTCAGATACACCGCCGCACATATGTTCTGATTGACCTCTAGATATCTCGGTATAAAGGCAAACGCACTCATGTAGTCCCTGGGCCGCCAGGGCGTCGCGTAGGGTGCGGTCGGGTTCCGGCGGTTCCAGGCGGAGGTGTGTTCGGTTTCGAAGCGGAGTTTCTCAAAGGCGGAGCGCAGCTTGGCCTGGTCCTCTGCTGATATCAGAGGTTCTGCTGGGGCGGATTCGCGGGGTGAGCTGGCGGCTGATTTTTCGGCGATCTGGGTCTTCAGGAAGTCGAATTGTGAGTCGAGCGTTGAGATTGTTTCTGGGTTGGCGGAGCGCCAGAGGCTGATTGCCTTCTTGACTGTTTGTCTGAAAGCACGGAACTTTTGCTTGTCTTTTGCCTTTACGTCTTCAGCAAGAACGTCATCGACTTGCTCCATCATGGCTTGGAGATGTTTCTTCAGTTCGGCTGGTGTGGGTTCATCGCGGGCGCTCTCTGTGGCAACCACTTTGGGCGGGGGGCGGACGGGATTCTTCTCGCGTTCTTCTGCACGGGCGGCGGCTTTCTCTTTGGTGATCCGGCGCGCGAGACCTGAGCGGGTCTTCTGGGCGCCGGTTGCGAACATGACGGAGGAGGGCTCGACTTGGAACATGTCGCCTGGGTTGAGCTTGTAGCCTGGGAACTGCATCTGAAGACTAGTCAGCTTTATGGCACTTAGTACGTCCTTGGTGCAGTCTCACCTTCTTGCCGTTCACCTTTACCAGCCCATGGACCACGAACTGGTGTGCCTGCCTCACGCTGCTAGCAAACATGGCTCGGAATATGGCGGTGTCGAGTCGCCGCTCGAGCGGGTAGTATGTCATCTGCATGTACGGCGTCATTGGGGGTGTCCGTGTCTTCTCCTCGGAATCTGCGCCCATTCCTCGTCCAGCAGCCTGCTCTGAGCCGTCGTTCCTCGCCAGGTATTTGTGGTCCATGGGCACTACGGCGGGCAGGTTCCGCTTGAACTGGCGCTTCCACTTCTTCTCCTGGATGTGTTCGCCATGGTATGCCCGCGTGCTTGCCTTGGCGGCCCATTTCTGCTGGAAGTACGTCTTGGAGGTGACGTTCTGTGCTCGTAGCTGTGCTATCGAATAGAGCGACCAGCGAGACCAGTCCTGCCGCACATTCTGCTGCTGTCAGCGCCGCCCTTCCTCATTATCCACGTGGGCAACACATACGAGCTTCTTGAGCGAATGGAACCTCGGCTTTTTCCGGGGCATGGTGACGGCGGCTGTGTTGGGACAATGACTGTTCGTGCTATTGTGAGTCTACCGGACAATAGATTCCTGGCTCCAAGTCTTGGCGCCCCAAAAATTCGCTAGGTGAGAGCAGAGCTGCTCAAAAGCTAGCCCGCCCGCACATTTTCTTGCGACCACCCAACCTCTTACCTGATATTTCTGCCGCCTCTCAGCCAGCTCCAAGACCTCTTCGCGACTCGAGCTGCACCACTTCCAGCCATGGCCGACACCGAAACTGCTGCTGCTGCAGCCACCAACCCCACCGAGGTCCCCAAGACGCAGAGCGCAGACGTGAAGTCTGAGACAAAGACCACCAGCGCAGATGTCGCAGGCGACTCCAAGAGCGCTGGTGCGGGCGAGGAGACGTGGAAGCTCAATGGCGACTCCAAGGACAGGGAAGAGCGCCGAGGTGGCCGCAACGACCGCCACGACAGAAATGAGCGCTTCAACGACCGTCGCGGTGGAGGCCGTGGGCGAGGCCGTGGTCGCGGCGGCTTCCAGAACAACAGGAAGTGCGTAGAACCATGCGCGCATGTCTGCACCTCGCAATTACTTACACAGACAGGCGCAACGAGGAGTTCGACAATATTCCCGAGTCTGACGACCCCGTAGAGATCCGCAACCAAGTAAGAAAGTCCCCGTCCTTGCGGCATGTGCCCCACTAACAGCGTCGAGGTCGAGTTCTACTTCTCCACCCACAACTTGGTTACCGACGAGCACCTGTTCAAGGAGCTCGGCGGCCCCAAGAACATCCCCGTCTCGATCAAGCATATCGCAAACTTCAAGCGCATGCGCCACTTCCAGCCCTACTCCGCCATCGTCAATGCGCTGCGCGAGAGCAAGGATCTTGTGGTCGTAGATGATGGCGACTACAGCGGCACCGGCAACGAGGCAGTCAAGCGCAAAGAGGCCCTCACTGTTCCTACCGAGGAGGGCGACGAGGAGCGCAAGCCCAGCACCCTCGACCTCTTCTACCGCTTGAAGAACGCTTCCTCCAACAAGCTCGAGACCAGCGTCTACGCCAAGGACTTCGGCAACCCCGAGGATGCCGGCCAGATTGCCCTCGAGCAGTTCTTCCGTCCCTATGGCGCCGTCATGGTGCGCAAGCGCCGCGAAAAAGACGATGGCTCCTGGAAGGGCAGTGTCTTTGTCGAGTTCGACTCAGAAGACTCGCAGAAGCAGTTCCTCGCTCTCGACCCCAAGCCTAAGTTCAACAACAACGAGGAGCTCACCATCATGGGCAAGAAGGAGTACATCATCATGAAATGCGAAGAGAAGGGCATCGAGCCAGACTTCGAGAACAAGAGGGAGGATCGTGGCAACCGCAGCCACGGACGCGACCGTGATGGCGGCCGAGGCCGTGGTCGTGGAGGACGCGGTGGACGAGGTGGACGAGGTGGCCATGATCGCCGCGATCGCGATCGTCGTGACCGCTCTCCTCGCAGGCGCCGTGACCGCAGCGGTTCTGCCAACTCTGTCGAGAGCCGCGATTGGAACAACCGCCGCGACCGCTTCCAGAAGGGCAAAGATGACCGCGGTAGCCGCAAGGACGAGGAGCGCAAGGAAGTCGAGCGCGACGGCCATGGCGTGCCTGTGGTCAAGGACACTCGCGCCGACGCCGAGATCGATGCTGCTTCCAAGAAGCGCAAGGCCGACGACGAGAACCGCGCCGACAGCCCTAAGAAGGGCAAGCTGGAGATCAAGCAGGACGAGTGATTGCTTGTCTGGACATGCATGCTACGGCGTTCAGGGGTTCTTTTCATTCTTATGAATATCGTCACAATGGGCAGGGTGGATCTCACGCAAAAAGTTTATGAGTCTGTCATGTACTCGCATCTAGGCATATCTAGAGCCTCCGCTACTGGAGCTCCGAATCTGAATGCCATTCTACTTGACACGTTTGCCTAGAATTGTCCTAATGTTCACGTTATGTTGCCGCGGGCCACAAAGTACTGCACAGAATTTCTGCAATCGGTTTTCTACTAACACGGACATACCGGACTTAAGACCTGAATACAGCACCTCTACCTCTACTCCCCGAATCTGGTTTGGCCAACAGCATGTGAGCACTGGTGGCCAGATTGATTTCAAAATGGTCTGGTCTGAAACCAACCCTCCATCCATTCGCGATCTCATTCTCAGTAACACCGCACTAGCCATTATCTGAAATCTCACGAGCCCCCGGGAGTACTACAACGCGCCTTTGTCGTCAGAAAACCCTTGGATCACATACGAAGTTCACAGCCCTGTAGACTAAAACATCAGACGAAGGTTTATGATCACGCCGGGAGTACTACAACGCGATTTCATGTCAGAAAAGTCTTGCGATCCACGAACAAGACACTACAGGCGTATATATCAAGAGATCAGTCTATGCTTACAAGTGTATTGAAGTACTCCCCGTGTCATCGTGAATATGCGAGTTTAGATGGTGGTATAGCGGATACGGTGCTCGATTGGAGGACCGGCTCCTTCGTAGTCTGGATGACGACAAGGGCGCTTGAGCACCGTATCGCTGGTCGAGGACCATGTGAGAGATCAACACAGCCACGCTGAATGACTTTACACCGGTAGCTCATATGCATGACTGGAAACATGCGAGCTCATCCTTTCGTCTACATTTACACTACAAAATGCCGATAGCTAGATATGCTGGGTGGCTGGTAGCCGTGCTGCAGAGGCCAGAAGCAAGAGGCCAACAACCACGAATTTTCCAGCCATGTTTAAGCCCGATGCTGTAGTTGCCCGGTATGCAGACCATAAATTGCAAACGACATCGTAATCTGCCGGAGTGGCCCACATAACCTACAAATGCAACCCAATTGGGTATCGGGCCGCGGTAGGCCGATCAGAACGTCGTGTGCAATGACTGCAATAGAGAGCCATAGCTAAACAACATAGCATGAGTCAAAATATCGACAGTGCCGTTAAAGCAAGACAAATGCGCCTCAAAGGTGAATTGCTGAGGTGGTAGGTTCCCGAGAAGGGCGGCGTATACGAAGCGATGAAAGGTCAATGCAAAGCGCGCCACGCACTAGCCTTGTAGGCGAAAGCGCACCTGCCCACTTTGCGATTTCTTCAAAGACCCCGCCCTCGCAGCTTTCCTCCATCACCAGACGCCTGCCTCCACGGCTTATCAACTGAACGACTCGTCTGCCTCTGAGCGTCGCCTGCGCCAGAGACAACTGCTCAACCTACACCTCGCGTTCAGAAACCCGAGTCCACCGCCTCCAAGTGCGGGGTATCGACAGCTGTCCCACCGCCGAATTTCGTAGCAGAAACAACCCACAACACCGCCAAAATGGTCAAGTAAGTCGCCCCATTGCGCAGTGCTGGCGGCCTCGATATGCTCGAGGTGCCCGGCACTATGTGCGCGCGAGATGGACTGAACAATGTGCTAACAATGCTGTAGCTTCACGGTAGAGGAGGTATGTCTGACGCCCACAATCCCCGCCACACGCGGCAATATAGAGAATCACGGGCAGACTGCTAACTGCGCCATCAGATCCGTGGTCTCATGGACAACCCGGCGAACATCCGTAACATGTCCGTCATTGCCCACGGTAAGTCCAAGTCAACACTAGCAACATGATTCCTATAGACAGTCGACTGACACCCCGCAGTCGACCACGGCAAGTCCACCCTCACCGACTCCCTCGTCCAGCGTGCCGGTATTATCTCCGCCGCCAAGGCCGGATCTGCGCGTTTCACAGACACTCGTGCCGATGAGCAGGAGCGTGGTGTCACCATCAAGTCCACCGCCATCTCCCTGTACGCCCAGCTTCTCGACGAGGAGGACCTCAAGGACATCCCGGTCAAGACCGAGAAGAACGACTTCTTGATCAACTTGATCGACTCGCCGGGTCACGTTGACTTCTCATCCGAGGTCACTGCTGCGCTCCGTGTCACTGACGGTGCCCTTGTCGTCGTCGACACCATCGAAGGTGTGTGCGTCCAGACCGAGACTGTGCTCCGCCAGGCTCTTGGTGAGCGCATCAAGCCCGTCGTCATCATCAACAAGGTCGACCGTGCTCTTCTCGAGCTCCAGGTCTC
This sequence comes from Phaeosphaeria sp. A1 3.1a, assembly GCA_003501895.1. Taxonomy (NCBI): domain Eukaryota; kingdom Fungi; phylum Ascomycota; class Dothideomycetes; order Pleosporales; family Phaeosphaeriaceae; genus Phaeosphaeria; species Phaeosphaeria sp. A1 3.1a. Next base: position 54,808 of record QVXC01000102.1, read on the forward strand.
CAAGGAGGACCTGTACCAGAACTTTTCTCGTGTCATCGAGTCCGTCAACGTCGTCATCTCCACTTACTTCGACAAGTCCCTCGGAGATGTCCAGGTCTACCCCGAGAAGGGTACCATTGCCTTCGGTTCCGGTCTTCACGGCTGGGCCTTCACCATTCGCCAGTTCGCCACCAAGTACGCCAAGAAGTTTGGTGTTGACAAGAACAAGATGTGCGAGCGTCTCTGGGGCGAGAGCTACTTCAACCCCAAGACCAAGAAGTGGACCAAGGTCGGCACCCACGACGGCAAGCCCCTCGAGCGTGCTTTCAACCAGTTCATCCTGGACCCCATTTTCCGCATCTTCAACGTGGTCATGAACTTCAAGACCGACGAGATCCCAACTCTCCTCGAGAAGCTTGAGATCAAGCTTTCCAGCGACGAGAAGGACCTCGAGGGCAAGCAGCTCCTCAAGGTCGTCATGCGCAAGTTCTTGCCTGCCGCTGACGCTCTCCTCGAGATGATGATTCTCCACCTTCCTTCGCCCCTCGTGGCCCAGAAGTACCGTATGGAGACTCTGTACGAGGGCCCCCACGACGATGTCAACGCCATCGGTATCCGCGACTGCGACGCAAACGGTCCTCTCATGCTTTACGTCTCCAAGATGGTGCCCACTTCCGATAAGGGTCGTTTCTACGCTTTCGGTCGTGTCTTCTCTGGTACCGTCAAGTCGGGTCTTAAGGTCCGTATCCAGGGTCCCAACTACGTTCCTGGAAAGAAGGAGGACTTGTTCATCAAGGCCATCCAGCGTACCATTCTCATGATGGGTCGTTTCGTCGAGCCCATCGAGAACGTGCCTGCCGGTAACATTCTCGGTCTCGTCGGTGTTGACCAGTTCTTGCTCAAGTCTGGTACCCTCACCACCAACGAGACTGCCCACAACCTCAAGGTCATGAAGTTCTCCGTCTCGCCCGTCGTCCAGCGTTCCGTCGAGGTCAAGAACGCCCAGGATCTTCCCAAGCTTGTCGAAGGTCTAAAGCGTCTTTCCAAGTCCGACCCCTGTGTCTTGACTTACATCTCCGACTCCGGTGAGCACGTCGTTGCTGGTGCCGGTGAGTTGCACTTGGAGATTTGCTTGAAGGATCTCGAGGAGGACCACGCTGGTGTCCCTCTCCGTGTTTCCGACCCCGTCGTCCAGTACCGTGAGACCGTCCGCGGCACATCCAGCATGACCGCTCTGTCCAAGTCGCCCAACAAGCACAACCGTCTCTACGTCACCGCCCAGCCTCTTGACGAGGAGGTCGCTGCCGCCATCGAGGCTGGCAAGATTGGCCCGCGTGACGATTTCAAGGCTCGTGCCCGTATTCTGGCTGACGAGCACGGCTGGGATGTCACCGACGCCCGTAAGATTTGGTGCTTCGGTCCTGAGACCACTGGTGCCAACTTGCTCGTCGACCAGACAAAGGCCGTCCAGTACCTGAACGAAATCAAGGACTCCGTTGTCTCTGGTTTCCAGTGGGCCACTAAGGAAGGTCCCGTTGCTGAGGAGCCCATGCGTTCCATCCGCTTCAACATCATGGATGTCACCCTCCACGCTGACGCTATTCACCGTGGTGGTGGTCAGATCATCCCCACTGCTCGTCGTGTGCTGTACGCTGCCACTCTCCTTGCCGAGCCCGCTCTCCAGGAGCCCGTCTACCTCGTCGAGATCCAGGTCCCCGAGCAGGCCATGGGTGGTATCTACGGTGTCCTTACCCGACGACGTGGTCACGTCTTCGAGGAGAACCAGCGTGTCGGTACCCCTCTCTTCAACATCAAGGCTTACCTGCCCGTCAACGAGTCTTTCGGTTTCACCGCCGATCTCCGATCAAACACCGCCGGACAGGCCTTCCCACAATTGGTCTTCGACCATTGGCAGGTCCTCCAGGGCGGCTCGCCCCTCGACACCACCACCCTTCCCGGAAAGATCGTCGCCGACATGCGGAAACGCAAGGGTATCAAGGTCGAGGTGCCTGACGTTAACAACGTATGTTTAGCCCATTACAATTGCAATCCCATAATCACTAACATGAAATGCAGTACTACGACAAGCTGTAGAGGAATCTTTTCAAAAGTGTTAGATTTCCTTTCAGCGCGCGTTCGGAGCAAACGACAAGCATGGGCTCGCTTGAGACCACTGGTTGCTGCATGAAGCACATGATATTCAGTTGAGGGGTCACATGCAGAAAATGTCGGGTCGGGCTGTGCGCCCTTTGATTTAGTCGGTCTTTTGGGACTTTGGTCTCAGAGGTCGGCAATGACGATCTTTCTCCTAAATGTTCAGAGTGTAGTATAGTTAGAATGAATCAAGCTGTATTGCACAATAAGCTTTGTTACCATGCATTTCTGATGTGCTGCAAGGTAAAAAAATTGTCATTGATATATCCTCTACATGCTTGCTGGTCTTTAGCACGACCCTTGCTGTATGTTGAGGTAATATGATATGTTGATATAATTTCGCCGTTGACACTACTGATGATAAGAATGAGTCAAGGAGTGATCAATAGGAAAGAACGATGAATAGTAGTCCGAGTGAACAGCGGCTTGGTGAATTTCGAGAATGGTACATCATGGGTTAGTAAGTGTTGTTAGTAAGTGTTACACATAACCACGACCCTTGGCTATTGATTGAATGTACCAATCGAACAGGATGAACTTATGCGGTTGGTGTTGACTCGATGGCTGGGTATTCTCATTATAAGTATAGTTCTTTTACTTTGTGCTGAACCCCTTTTTCATTCTGGCTTCAGGCGCTCCTACATCTTTGGATTCCAGTCAGACTCACCATCACTTCCACTACCACCAATTTCTAGCCCTCACAACAGAGCCTAAGAACATTGCACGATGCCTCCAAGCATCGAGAAGAAGATACTCGTCCTTGGGAGTGGCATGGTCGCTTCCCCATGTCTTGAGTATCTCTCGAGGAATCCGGGGAATTACATTACAGCCGGTGAGTTGGAGCAACATGTTTCCACATCGCTCTCACTTACAGCCATTAGCCTGCCGCACACTGGCATCAGCGGAAAAGCTCGCTTCCCTGTTCTCCTAAACTTCACCCCTCGCCCTCGATGTTCTATCAAAGAAGGAGTTGGAGAAGACAGTCGCGGAACACGATGTAGTCATCTACCTCGTCCCATTCAAACACCACGCCGCTGTTATCCACGCAGCTATCAAATCGCGTACACACGTCGTGACAACGTCCTACATCTCTGACGATATGAGGCAGTTGGATGGGGAAGTGCAAAGCGCGGGGATAACGGTGTTGAACGAAGTCGGGGTCGATCCGGGTGTGGACCATCTCTACGCCATCAAAACGATTTCCGAAGTTCACAGTAAAGGCGGCAAGGCGAAGGAGTTTCACTCGTACTGCGGAGGCTTGCCAAGTCCTGCATGCGCAGATAACCCTCTGGGCTTCAAGTTCTCATGGTCTCCTCGGGGCGCCCTACTGTCCCAACGCAACGTTGCACGTTTCTTGGAGAATGGGGAGGTAGTAGAGATTCCTGCCGAAGACTTGATGGCGGCTGCGAGGCCGTATCATGTGAAGGATGGGTACGAGTTCGTGGCGTATCCGAATCGGAACTCGGTGCCGTTCCGAGACTTCTACGGCATCCCAGAAGCACACGCCGTCATCCGTGATTCTCTCCGATACAGCGGCAACCCGGCCTTTATCCAAGCTCTGGCTAACCTAGGTTGGTTGGAGCAGGACAGGAGGGAATGGTTGAGGGAAGGCATGAGTTGGGCGGAGATTCATCGAGTTGCTATTGGTGCGGAAGGGCCGGAGGAGGAGTCAGTTCATCGCCATGAAGGCACGTAGTAGCGCTGACCTCTATGCAGCTCCCTTGTCTCTCGTATCAGAGAAGTCGCCAAGTTCGCAGATGAGGCTGAGGCAGAGCGCATCATTGCGGGGTTGAAGTGGATGGGGATCTTGTCTTGTGAGCCTGCAGATGTTGTTAGTGGCAACATGCTCGATACGCTTTGTGCGAGGCTTGAGAAGCTCATGAGCTATGGGCCTGGTGAGAGGGACTTAGTCATGCTACAACACAAGTTCGTTGTGGAATGGCAAGGTGGCAAGATGGTATGTTTGACACACCCGCTCCATGCTATTAACTCATGCTTATTCTCATGTTAGGAGACATTGAAATCTACGCTGGAGCTGCTGGGCGATCCAGCTGGGCACTCTGCCATGGCGAAGTCGGTTGGTGTTACGTGTGGAAACGCTACCCAGCTGCTGTTGGATGGGCATCCAGCTTTGAATAGGCGTGGAGTACTGGCTCCGTATACGAAGGATATGTGCGATCCCATTCGGGAGTTGTTAGAGAAGGAAGGTATATTCGTGGTAGAGAAGCGGGTTGATTAGATGGGCGAGCTTTTGCTGGTGGGGGTGTGACGGTACCAGGGCAGCTGATGGATGTTTCAATTTGATACGGCTCTTTACACATTTAGATTTCGACTCGATGTTAATGAAACAGGACTCATTGATTCGAGAATAGTAAGCTTCTTGGATTGAGTCTAGCCTGCTATTGTCGAGTCTTGATGCTCCTGCCGCGTGAAGGTTTGGGATTGTCTCGCGTGAATGGCGCGCTTAGTTTCAGACCATTGAGCCTCAGCTTTTTGCGCCTGCGCTGTGCCAGTTCATCATTCAGAACGATGCTAGACTTGATGAAATGAGTGAATGTAGTGGGGTGGACTGGTCATGTGAGCACGCACTCCCGGAGCTTGGGCCCGTGGTGTCGCGCTAGCTCCGAGCACGCGAGTAAGTTAAGCGGTAGGGCGGGCTGTCGCAAACCTCCAACCACCAAATCGCGAACAAGCACGCGACTTGATCAGTCCGCATGCAACGTGGTGCAAGGTGATACCGGCGGCAGTATGATGCTTCGCGAAGGAGATGCCGGCGCGTTCAAGCAATGGTTGCTGCCAAAACTCGAGACAATGTATGGGCAAGATATCTCAGCTGCACTATGCGATGTAAACTGACATGCGCAGCTCCGATGCAGACGCTGAAGTGCTTGCCGACTATGTCATTGCGCTGGTCACGGCGAACAATGAGTCGGCAGAGAATCTGAGAAGCAATTGCTTGGAAGATCTGGCCGACTTTCTGCACGATAGTCAGTGTCCCATTCGAATGGAGGCAGCTATCGCTGACAATTATAGATACGACCTCTTTTGTAGACGATCTCATAAAGGCGCTCAAGACTAAAGCATATGTTCCTCGCGCGCCGGGCAACCAGCCAAAGCCGTCGGCTTCAAAAGCGCAGCAGGCTCCAGCCCCCCGACCGGCACCCATTCCCTCAGTAGCCCACGCCCACACCCCACCACGCGATGCGCCCAAAGGCCCAGCTGCCACAAGAGGCAGAAGGGGGCAACATGGCCTGCCTGACCGACCAACCGGACCTGCCTCTGCGCATGGAGCTCCACCGAGCATGAGCAACCCCTCGGCGTCGAGGAAGCGGAAGCTGGCACAACGTGATACAAGTGAGCCGCGGGAAGGGAACGATGGTCAACATAACCGCGGCGGGAGTGGCAACAGACCGAACAAACAGGCTGCCCGTGGGGCCGGTAGAAGCCTGCGAGCAGCTGCAATGCCATTTCAGCCGCAAGCTCCACCTCCATCTACTTTCATGCCCAACATGGCAAACCTGCCACCCCCACCGCCTGGACCCATGCCGTTTGACATGAACGACCCCATGGCTTTCTTTGCCATGATGGCGACCCTTGGCACCAACATGCCTGGTATGCCGCCTCTGCCAGCCATGCCGTCCAGCACCAACGGCGCAGCTACCCAGACCCGCAGAGAACCGTGCCATGACTATCATAATAAGGGTTTCTGTGCTGCTGGCATAATGTGTCCATACGAGCACGAAGGTGCCACATCTGCTAACCATAACGTGTCCGAGAACAGGCGACATGGTGGAGGTAGATGTCACAGAGCTGGAAATAGAGGAGCCCGTTCTCGAGCAGACTTCTCACAGCTCGGTCCTTCGCATGATTCCACGAACACCACACTAGTCGTGGAGCAAATTCCCGAAGATAACTGCAACGAGGACAATGTTCGAGGTTTCTTTTCCAGTTTTGGTACCATCCTCGATGTGCAGATGCAGCCTGCCCGCCGTCTTGCTGTCATCAAGTTCGAAGACCATGCAGCTGCTGACGAAGCTTACAATAGCCCCAAAGCTATATTCGACAATCGCTTCGTGAAGTTGTATTGGTTCAAGTCTGAGGCTCAGCTGCGCGGAGGCGACATCGATATGAGGGATGGCGTGGATGACGAGGAGCGTCTCGATCCAGAAGAGATTGCAAAGCGGCAAGCTGAAGCGCAAGAGGCATTTGAAGCGAGGCGAAAGAAGATGGAAGAAGCGGACGCAAGAGCTGCAGACATTGAACGACAGATACAAGAGAAGGACAGTGATATGAGAGCAATAAGACGCGAGCTCGCAAAATTAGCTGGTGAAGACAACGGCGAACTTGAAGAACAGTATACCCAAGACCTGGCCACCCTTCAAGCCGAGGCAGACTCGCTGTTCGCGCAACACGATTTTGCGGCCCCGCCCGGGCGGGGTCGCGGACGTGGTGCGTATCGTGGGCGTGGTATGCATCGTGGACGAGGCGCATATCGGGGTCGCGGTGGTGTTGCCACGTCATATCCGAACAAGAAGCTCGGCGTGAGGAGACTCGACAATCGGCCACGCCGTTTGACTGTTGCCGGTATCGAGAAGGGCAGTCAGAAGGATGAGGCATTGAGACAGTATCTGATGGTGAGTATTCATCTGGCACTGTATTGTTGATACGAACTGACCATACGTGCAGCATGTGCCAGAATGCTCCAGTATCGAACAACACCCCGAGCAGGCCGACGCTGTCATCCTGACCTTCGACGAACGCTTTCAAGCGGAGATGGTAAGTATTTCCAGGTGGCATGTTAATCTCCTACTTATGGTCACCAGTTTCTCGACGCATCACGCAAAATTCCCGACGCTGGAGGTCCGCTCGAGCTCTCCTGGATCCCTAATGACGTTTTCGGTGGCCTTAAATCTACAACGACCACAAGAATTCAGGATGTCGAAGCGGTTGTAGATGCTCATGCCAGCGACGATGACTCCTCGGCGACTGTGGCGGAAGAAGGACAAGTTGATGAAGCTAATGATGACAGACACGCACAACTAGAGGATGCAGACATGGACGTTGCGGATGACGTGGACCAGTGGTTGTAGATACCCATAGGAACTGTGTGTTCAGGAGATTTCTGCATCGTCTGTGTTCAACTCCCTTGCCTAATGATCTCCTTCAAGGATATGAGTACAGCGACGCGTTGATGCAAGGAATCGTAGTTTACTAGCATAGTGGCGTTGCAACATATCAGTTCACTTGACGGGACGACGATGAGGCGGAATCGCGAGAATCTACAATGGTTTGAATGACATTCTTCAGAAGCTCCAGCAACAGGCTTGCGCAACCTCGTCTATAATCTGACATATCCCATCGTAAAGGACTTCACGTCCAGTAAGATATGCCCTGGTTGACCACCTTCGACAGCAACACATCTACCAATTGCACTGAACCGTTTCCCACTTCTGTCACGCACACGTCCTACTACTTTCCGCGCATTTCCCGACACCAAACTTCGCTCCGTTTTTTTGAGAGCACTTCTTGCCCTGATTGTCTGTATTATAATGCGCCCTCATGTTGTCCTAATCCATGCCAGATTCTCTTGTACCCTGGGACGTTAGATTGCGACACCTGCCGTTGGCGTTGTACTAGAGCGTTTGCCCATTGTCTTTCTGCCATTCGCCCGTGCAATTGCATTTAATAATGGCTTTGGAGCAAGAGGGTGGTTTGGAGGTGCATGGTTATGGATGTCATTGAGCTCGTGATGCGTTTGGAATCAATGGATGTCGGTAGTAGCAATCTAGTCCACAAATGAATATCGTGTGTCTGCATAGACTAAGGGGAGTCAAGAACTCACCGATGATGCGTTATAAGGGCGGATGGAGGCTGTGCTGAGCAGACATATGATAATAAATAAATATATGAGCGGAACAAGACTCTTCTCACATATATGTCTGGGCCTCAGAATGCACTTCTCAACTACGTGCCAGGAAGAAGATGTTCCCTTCTCACGGTTGATTTTCTGTGGGGTTCAAGATATCGGTGATATGACCCTGCTTACATTGTACGTGATGATGCTGTTGTGAGACAAGAATTGGGTTGCATGAAATTTGAGTCCTTTTGTACAGCCTTAGAGTAACAAGACATTGGCAAACTGGCTCTGGGGCAGAGAGTCTCATACCAGTCTTGAGGAAACCCATCGGGGCAGAAAAGATTGAAGGGCTGCTGGTATGTTTTCTCGTCAACCCGGTCTCCACAGGCTATTCATCTAGTTCTGCTCTTCCGAAAATCGTGTATAGTACGCAATATTTGTAGGTGACTTCACCTCTTCACCGGGACCACCACTGTTTCCCTCATCTACCCTAATCCCATAATCTTCCCTCCACCGTTATTCAATTTACACCTCAACACCGCTCCCGGATACGTCCGTCCATCCACCCCATCGTTCCAATTCGGCTGATGCGGCAACTGGTTGATGTTCAGATACATGTACCCATCCTCACCAATACTCGCTCCATCGGGCCAGATGATCCTCGGATCGCGTACGAACGGCTCAGTCCGTAGAGTCTGTGGGTCGTATGCGTACACAGCATTGTGCTCGGGCATGAGCTGGTAAATGAGGCCGTTGGAGTCGCCTTCGAAGCCGTTTGCGTTGCCACCGCGTTGGCCGTGGTTAGTGACGTTGTTTGCGGCCTCGATCTCTACTAACGGGTTGTTCTCGAGTCTGGCTAACAAGTTTGTGGTCGGAATGGAATATAAGTAATCAGAGGTGAGCGGCGAGTAGTAGAGTCTCGAACCGTCAGGAGTCAACTGTAACCCATCTAGCCCTTCGCGGAGCGTCTGGATAGGTAGACCGATGGTGCGTTGGTAGAATGGCATGCCTTGATAGCTTGGGACGTCTCTGTCTACACGTAGAGTGCTGGGATGCTGCGTTAATCTCCGCCACGACTCGCCAGTTCCGAGGTCGAGCATGATGAAGCCGGGCCTCCCTTCGTCACTACTGTCGACGATATAAGCGACGCCAGCGCCGGAGGAACTAACGTTGGACCGCAAGTCGAAGCGGATGTCGTTCATGTATGAGTCAGGGAAGTGGACGCTGGCTGGGAATGTATATGTCGCATATACGCTATCGTTGCTCAACGAAATGCCCAGAATTTTCGAGCCTCCAGGCTGTGCGTAAGGCATGCTTGGTGCGCCTTCTCCGTCAGTAATTGCTGGACGACCAGTGTCGACAACCCACAACGTCTCTGGTCGACGCGCATTCTCCGGTGTAATGTACAGCGCCTGAACACTGATCAGGCCGGTACTGTTTCCGCTACCAAAGGGGATGCCATTCCATGATGTGTTGAGTTGCGAGGGAGGCAGATTGAGCTCCGCTGACGGATAGGGCATTTCGGCAGTCTTGTTAATTGCCTCCCCGAGCGTGAAGGAATAGTTTCCACGGGTGTAGCTTGCAAAGAAGCGGCCTTTGGAGGAGATGGCTAGCCCGATGGGCCATTGGTCGTAGTAGTAGTGATATTCTTCTAGTTCGGGGCCATAGCCGCCGGAGTCGACGCGCAGAATGGTGCCAGAGGCGTTTTGATAAGTTATTTGAGCAGCAGCAGTGCTGAGTAGCAGTGTTACACTTGGTCTGCTCAGCATTGTGAAGCTGAGTTGTTCGGCAATGATTTACGGTGATCACTTGTGGAAGTCCATGACAAAGTAGCATACGGTTCCGTTTATTTTCTCCGGTGGTTACACTGATACATCATCATCTCAACAGGCTGCAAGGACGGTTGCGGGCCGCTGATCATGGTTCCGAGCTGCTATCATTGGCTGCCATTGAGAATAGTGGGTTCAATGTCGTGTCGTCCATGACGTTAGGGTCGTCGGGGATAAGGTCCGGATATGTGCATACGGATACTTCGTGATCACATTGAGGCAAATCATGTCTGGGAAAAGTATTTGGTATCTTATTCATGCTCTGCGAGTATTGTCCAAACCCAAGGAACATGACCAAATCAACCTACCTGGCATCTTTCATACCCATACGTAAATCATGAATCATCATCAACCATCAACCCCTCTAGATCTTGTAGATAATTCCACCAGAGTACATGATCTTGTTCTGGTCACTGAGAGTCGTCAGTGCCTTCTCCGCTTCAGCTTCGTCGAATGCTGCGCGACCAGGTCCGCTTCCTAGCCTTGCGTTGACTGCAGCGACAAGAGGCTCTACATCTGCAGCATCATTTGCGAAGATCGGACTCTCAATGAGCTGTCCCAGGGTCGTCTGGAAGACTTGCAGACGTGCTGGGGTAATGCCTTGAGACTCTTGTGAGTCTGTCTGCGTGGCTGGGAGTTGAGACTCGGGTCGTGAAGACGCGGCGCTGACTTGAGACGATGTTGCGGCCTCTCGGGAAGACTGCGTCCGACCTTGTGTTCGTTGCGTCGTGCGCTGCGTCTTGGGCGTCACATTGTAGAGATCACCATTATCTTGTTCGTCGTCATCACCAGCGGCAGCAGGCGTCTGTGCCGTGCTCGCCTGTTCACCACGTGTTGCGCGAAGACCCCCACGACGAGGCTGTGTAGTTTCTCGCTCATCGCCTTCCTCGTTATCATCGTCATCGCTCGACTCGTCGTCAGTGGACATCGCATCGGGGTCACGAGTTGTACGCCTGCGCTTACGTCGATCGTCCTGGACGACTTCCTTGAACAATGCGAATCGTAGAGTTTGTTCCGCGATATCGGCATCCCTTCGCTCAACACGTTTTGACAGGCGCGCTTTGGCGTGAGCGGTGGAGAGACGGATCAGAGTCTCAAGTGTACGAGCTGTAATGGGCGAGGTTCGTCGTGTACCGGAATCCAGTTCGTCATTACGTAGCGCAGAGTAGACAGCAACAATATGATCGGCGGCGCCCTTGGTGAGGATTGGCTTTTCACGCTTGGCGTACTGAATGTACTTCTTGATGAACGGAATGCTCAGAACCTCTGTCCTTCTTGACGCTCCTCGGCCAACTGTGATGGTGACACCAGAATGCAGCATTGGGTTGAATTTCTCGTAGACCTCAGTCGGGCGATTGGCGTCCGTGTCGGTCTCGAGACCAACACCAAGCAGCTGCGCACCATCCTCGCGGACAGGCGTGCCGTCCTCGGTACCAGGTTGGCGATACCGGTGCATACGCAGAACGTGCTCTGAAATCTGCCTATCGCGCGCATCCTCGATGTCGTCGGTCACAACGAACAGTAAATCGAAACGGGAGAGGAGGGAGTCGGGTAGAGCGATGTTGCGGTGTGGGTCTTTGTGGATGTCGTACTGTCCAAAGATGGGATTTGCTGCAGCGATGACACTGCAACGGGCATTGAGTGAGGTGTGGATGCCGGCCTTGGCAATAGTCACGGTCTGCTGCTCCATGACTTCGTGAATGGCAACTCGATCGACATCGGACATCTTGTCAAACTCATCGATACAAACAACGCCGCGATCAGCGAGGACCATGGCACCAGCTTCGAGACGTCGTTCTCCTGTCTCCTTATCCGAAGTCACGGCGGCCGTAAGACCGACACCGGAAGATCCACGACCTGTCGTGGCGATGGCGAGAGGAGCAGTGTTGAGAACGAATCGGAGAAGCTGGGATTTGGCTGTGGATGGATCACCGACCATGAGAATGTTGATGTCTCCCCTCAGATGGGTACCATTGGCAAGATTCTTCTCTTGTCCTCCGAGAAGAAGGAGAAGGATGGCCTTCTTGATGTAGTCGTGGCCGTAGATGGATGGTGCCAGCGACTGAGACAACATTTCAAAGACGCGCTTGTTCTTGGCAATCTTGTTGATATTGCGAATGTCTGTATCGGTGATGTTGACCTGGGCAATCCCTCCGCCTGACTTGGAAGAGAGCAGTATGACATTGTTCGCAAGGATCAGTGTTCGGAAAGTAGAGCTACCTGAGCCAGCATTGCGACTTCCGAGCGACCGATAGATGCCGACAAGCTGGATTCTGTCTCCAGGCTTGACGCGGTCCACAAGGTCGTCGTCCATGATGACGTCGACGGAACGGGGAAGCTGACCAGCCGGGGCGCGCTCGGGCATTTCTTGAATAGAAATTGTCTGGTGATCGCGGTAGACGCAGTAGCCATACTCTGTGATGAGTGGATTGCCCTCGCCGTCTTCTGTCGGATACACGCTCGAGCTCGCAGCACCAGTCGTCATGGTCTGATCCTGGTACTCGCGGTAATGGAACTTGCGCTGGTTCTCGTTGTAGTGGACGCTCTTGACTACTTTGGGTCGGACCAGCGACGTCTTGGTCACGATGCCCTCAAGCGACACCATGTGGTTCAGCTGATTGGAGCCCAGGGTTCGCGGGTTCACCGAGTACTCGCCGAAGCTGCCAACGTAGGCACAGTAGTATACAACATCGTCGGCCGTCTCAGACCGCGGGCGATCGGTGAAAGTCTTAACAACATCTTTGAGGGCGCGGTCGAATGCTTCTGCAAAATCGAAAGGTTGGTTCAGGAGGCCGTCTGCGAGCTCGCGATTGTGTGCTCTGATTTCGTCGATGCTGACCTACGCATTATCAGTCTATATTCACTGCTCACATGATACTAGGCGTACTGTGAGGCGTCGTAGTCCTCGATTCAACATGACCAGAATATCTGGTCGGTAGCTGCGCTTGTCCGCATCCTCTGCACAGCATACTTAGTGCTGCTCGTCTCAACGGCTACCATTGACATACCTGGGTCGAGAAATTCCTGCGCAGCCCTCACGCGGGCGCGCTTGTCTTCGTCCCTGATCACCTCGGCCATGTTGTGGATTTAGGTGCGAGGTCCTTGTCGCAAACACTCTTCTCCGGAGCAAGATCGGCGTCGTGCTCCCAAATAACACGAAATTGATGATTCAGGGCACGCGCACACAGCACAGGGTATCTCGAGGTGGGTCGTGGGTGCGCTGGTGTTTGGTATCGTGATAGAGGGGCTAGACGGGCTGGAAGGAGCGCAGCGCGTAAATTGGCAGTCGCGTTCAACGCTAAACCGCTTCCATCGCACGCGTTGTTCTCTCAATCATATGTCCTCTTCAGGACTAGCATTGCAGTGTGGCATCTCGTACCTCGTACCAGAAGAAGACATTCTTACATACAAGTTGACCTCGGCATACTAGAGCGATCACTTTCTGGCTACGGCGTTACCTGGAGTTTACCCCCTCATGTCCGGGCGACGTCACTGCGAGGCAAGGTGTAACCGGAGCGTCTCCGATACCCCCAACACATATTGCGACAGAAGGCTTCATGAAGTGTCTCATGCAAGATCGTGTATGCTAAGCAAGGCTTATTGTGAGATGTGGCGATGATAGGTAGTAACAATCGAATTGCCTGTCGTTGAGGCCGACTCGATCCAGATACGCTGGCTTTGAGGCGGGGCAATGAAGTCTCATTCGTCTCTAAATCAATGGACCCTGACGTAAGACTTGTACTTGACGTACGATATATCCGAAGTCGCATTGAGAAGTATATAAAGAGTCAATAAAGCAGTCACTTTGATTAATATCTCCGTTCCACTCTTAACATCCGCCACTAACAATCACAATGGCACCCCGAGTTTTTCTTATCACCGGCACATCGACTGGCTTCGGCGAGGAGCTTGTAAAGGTAGTGCTACAAAGAGGCGATTACGTCGTTGCGACCGCGCGCAACAGCTCCAAGCTATCTTTCTCAGATGCCAACGACAGCAACAGCCTTCTTGTCGACCTCGACGTTACCAAGAAAGACTCTATCGACAAGGCCTTCGACGCTGCAGTGAAGAAGTTCAAGCGCGTGGATGTAGTCGTCAACAATGCTGGGTAACACTATTCTCGTGTTGTTTGTTTGATAACCACACAGCCGCTGATCGCTACTTCAGGTACGGACTGAGCGGCCCATTCGAGACGCTCTCCGAGAACCAGATTCGGCAACAAATGGAGATCAATTTCTTCGGTCTTCTAGACGTGACGAGAAAAGCCATGGAGACAATGCGAGATCTCAAGACAGGCGGTGTCATCCAGCAGGTTACCTCGATTGGTGGCCAAATTGGTAAGTTGGTCATAACCCACATAGTGCGCGGATTGCTTAACATACACAGGTGTACCGAATTTCAGCGTCTATTGTGCGAGCAAGTGGGCCGTCGAGGGGTTCACCGAAGCCATTTCGAAAGAGGTGAAGCCTGAATGGGGCATCAAGTTCACTTGTATCGAACCCGGCGGCTTTCGCACCGACTGGGCTGGTCGGTCTATGGACTTTGGCGAGATCGATCACCCCGCATACGATCATATGAACGCTAGGAAGACGATGGGAGAGCGCCACGGTACTCAAGCTGGTGATCCTCCCAAGGCTGCAAAGGTCTTCTACGATTTGGCTGTGATGGACGACCCACCCATGCGATGTGTCGTCGGTACAGATGCATATACCAATATCAACAAGAAGCTGGATTCATACCAAGAGAGCGTCAAGAGTTTTGAGAAGTGGAGCAACAGCACCGATGTCGACGGCTACAAGGCGCCAAGCTAGATGTGTAGAGAATATTGAGGACTTCGACAAGGCAGTACAACAACACTCCGTTGGCCATGGATGTTTGGCAATTGTGAAGGACCAAATTAAGGTTTAGTAACAACTTCAGATAGCTCTGCTCGACCCAGAATCCTTTCGCCGAATGAATAGATCTTTCAAACAAACTGTTTCAAGGCGCATGTGTGAAATCGTCCTTGCATACTTGGGCAACGCCTTCGCAAAAGAAGAAAGCTGTACCTGCTGTTCAAATATATACCGGCCTCAACGAAATAGAGAGGGCCGATACTGGCAATTCCCATTCCTACCCTTGAGCCGCCCATAGGAACCCGTACAACGTTATCGCAAACGAATGGCATCCACCCTACCAAGTCTGCGTCGTACATACTCCCCCTGCTGTACAATAGTATCCAGAATCTGTGCAACACGCGGTGTATTTCGTGGCGTCAACTCCCAGAAGTGCATCATCAAAGTAAGAACATGGCGCGTCAACACTATCGACACAGCGTGTGATTGTGTTACGCGTAGGCCTCGGCGTTGCGCATGTCCCACCCGAACAAATAAGGCTCGAGCAACAGTCCGTGAAGGTTATGGCAGGAAGTCCAAGTTGTGCCGCGAGGAAGGAGGTGCAGCCGAATCCGACGCTCTCGCCACATGTGGTGGCTGTAGTGGGTGGAGGAGGCGGATCAGCACAGCGCTGGAGGTCGGTCGCTAGGAGGTTGGGTACATAATCTGCCAGAAGTGATCTGGCATGTACTCATCAAGGGAGGACCGGGAGTCGGGGTTGGCGAAGGTGTGACCTGGTTCGTGTTAGCGGTCGTGCTGAGATCATACAAGAGAGTATGGATGGTACTGACTGTGACTGTCTTTGGTGTCTGGATACATGAGCAAAACGTTCTGGCAATGTTGCCTGCAAGGACGGAGAGCGAAGATAGCAACCTAGATCAGTATGTAAGCATCGTGCCAGCATACCGACATTGCGATGGACTACTCACGCAGCATTCTTGTCAGCCCTCGCCACTGGGTTTGGCAGTGCTGTTGTCGTAACTGCTGGCGCAGCTCGCTGTGCCACACGAGCTGCTGTCATTGTGACCGCACTTATGGGACATTTCTTTGAACAAAAGCTCTGCGCAGGCGCATGGGTAGCAAGAGGTTGGAGGAGGCCATTTATGCCGCGAGAACATATTGAACTAGGGCCGAGAGCGGTCGTGAGCTCCGTTACATATGCCAGTAGGAGGAGAAGATACATTATATGACTTTGCTTGCGTGTTTGTGGTGAATGAAGGGCGACAAAGTGGACGAATAATCAGATTGAAATATGCCTTACACAGTGGACTCGCGCGTAGATGATATATATAACGCTTAATATCCGTGAAGAATGAAGTTGCGGTTTGGTAATGGTAGGGTGTACTGATGTATGGCTAGTCCAGCCTGGACCCCTGGACGTCGATGTGCCGCCACGCTAAGTAGGGACACATCGGGCGCATGATTCGTTACGGCTTTCATGGCTTGCATGAGGCTGTGTGGTGCAGCTGAGCATGATTTGTTAGGGTAAGGCCTTGATCGGACACTCACTGAAGTGGACCGGAAAGTGGCCTCACAGATAAGACGAGGCTTATATAGCTAGGCTGGGAGGCCGATCAGCAAGGCTAGCAAGGCTGCTACTTTAAAGCCGTTAAAGTGCCACAGATCTCGTCCATACGGCAGTAGCTTGCAAGAATCGTGATATAGCCATTTGCCAGTTGGAGTGTAGCGCCCATAACCTGCGATGCGTGCTGCGTTTGTGCGGGATGAAGTATCATGTTGATGAAGACGACACGGATGCTCGTTCTTCCAGGCTGTTGTCGCTCAGTTATTGCGCAGCATTTCTGAACTCAATTTTCCAAAACTAGGTACTCCGTCATTCTCCTTTTCGGATCATGAGGTTTGCTGCCTTGGCTAGTGCGGAGGCCGTTGCAATTCTTGACGCGACGTTTGCCCGCGGGCTATCAGCGCTTGAGAGGCTTCGATCACCGGTACAAGACATCAAATGTAGAAGCATATATGTTTTTGGGACTGTCTGGTTCCGAATTTCCCACGACTTGTGCCACAGTAGGTATGCATAGTCCCGTCGGCTCTCATCATTTGTTTCATCTCGCACAGCGACAAGTTATGAGCCTATATTCCGTTTCCGAATAAGTTGGATGTCAAGTGATCGCTCATGGATGGTAAAAACTTGGTTTTGGCGTCATGTTGAAAGATTTGTAAGCGCAGGGGAATGTAAGCGCAAGGAAAAGTAAGCGCTGCAATACGCTAAAAATGGAAAGTGCAATTCTACATAATAACGATATCTCTCTTGCACCTTTACGAGCTGACACACTTCACAGCCGACATGCTCAACTCTGATTTCCTGTTCGTTCAAGTCCAGACAACAGGAAAAGTGCCACCAAAGCGGGATGTACGCACTGCAATTCAAAGGCATGTTATGCGGAAAATTGGAGTCGCACGGCGCGGTCAACCTCGGCCCCAACGACGACCTGAAGACACCAGGCAACGCAAGACGCATAAAGGTCGATCACCAGAAAACATTGTCCTCAGGGATTGTCCGGACAGGTGTTCTATCCAGGAAGGGAGTAGCAAAGATATCGTAGACACAGAAGATTTGGCCTGTATGAGGGCAGGTGACGAGGTTCCTCTTCTGGTCTCAGGAGGGTGTAGGACAGATCCTTTCCTCTGTTTCCCTATCAAGATGACTTCTGGGGCATCTTCCCTTATTGACTACTGTAAGTTGACTAACTATCTATAAACCGCACGTAGTCCATTGATCGTCCTCCATAGTAATTGTCTCATCGGGACCACGACTACAGCCAATCAGAGAGACATGGCTGCCTATAAGCCTTTCAGATCCGGCGCTGTTCTACGAGATCCTGTCGCAAATATCACGTGACATAACGCTACATTATCCAGGGCAAGCAGAGAAGGAACAGACGTATGCCTATCACTCAAAGGCGCTGCAATCGGTCAATGCACGCCTTTTGGATCCAGTTGCAAGTGTCAGTGATGGAATCATCGCAACAATGATAGGCTTTGCGTGCTTTACTGTAATTCACTCTATCAGTCAAAAGTATATATGCTCAAGATGTACAGCATTCCGACAGAAACTGGGCGATCTATGACATGCACATGGAAGGTCTCCGTGCTATCATCAGGCTAAAAGGAGGCGTCCAAGCCATCGATCATAACCGAATGCTCAGACTGCTGCTGTCAGGGTATGAATGACGCCATGCTTTGAAAAATTGACTCCAAGCTTACTTACCACGTCCCGATCTAGCATCGACATCTCCGCCTCCTGCTTCACACGCAGAACCCCGAGATTTCCACTCCCAGTCGATGCCCTGTCCAAACTCCGAAATGATGCTCAAGAGATACCATGGTGGTCCCTGCATCCTTCAGTCGACGGAACAAGCTACTGGGAGATGGCATTGCCCGGTGATCCTATCTTAGCAGGGATATTTTCGGATTTGGGCATCACCTGTATGACCATCAAAAGCGAGCTGACGAAGCGACTTCTATGGCTAGACCAGTCTTTCGTGAATACTTGGATCAATCCTTTGAGCTACCGTCTGATGGATGGCGGCATAGAATTGATTGATATCGATGAGACAAATTTTGTGAACGAGTGTTGTCGCCTAGGAGCACTGCTCTTGTTGAGCAAGATCCGGAAACGCTTCGGAGCACGCATCGTCTTCACTGGACTGGAGACCGAAAGGCTGAGAACGATATTAGAGATGCATGGCGAAGAATGGGAATTCTACAAGACAATGTTGCTTTGGACAGCCATACTGGCAGCATTGGAGACAGATGGTGGGGACAAATTGTGGTTCTGCAACATCATTGGGAAGACAGCAAAAGCTATGGAACTACAAACTTGGGACGAAGCTATGATCCATGCATCGAACATGCTGTGGGTAGGCGAAGTTTTGGACAAGGAGTGCGAACATCTCAGGCCACTCGTGCATATAGAGTAAGAAATATTCCTATCTCCGAGCCTTTGATATACCGATCACACTTCTGCGATCACTTCTGCGAAGTCATCGGAAAATTTGTTGCAAACCTATCCTCACCCCTCTCTCGCGCTTCAAAAAAGCCCCTGACGCCTTCTTCCAAAGTCTTCGGCTTGAACGAAAACTTGTCGTTGTCCCAAGGCTTTGGCACACTCACCGCCTCAGGATTGCCCAACATTACCTTGAGCGAGAAAGCTAGTTCGCCGTTCACATCGCCCTTATCTGCGCACGCCTTCTGTGTATCGATCGCACTTTGGCGAGAGTGATAGGTAGATGTGTATGTAACACCTGAAACCTTTTCCAAAGTGGCCACGACGTCCTTCCATGCGTAAGTTCCACCAGGAACTCGGAAGTTGCGTTCTTGCGAGGGGGATTTGGGGAGGAAGATAGATTCCACGGTGTACTTCGCAACACTGTTTAGACACAGTTAGTGAAACATTCGAGCGAGATTCAAGTTGTGCAAGAAGGCATACTCATTGACAGCAGTAAGCGCCTCTTGCTTCTCTGGCTGCCCATAAAACGTGAACGTATGCTTCTCGATATCCATACCAAAAAGCGGATGCAGCGCGAACTCGATGAATCCTCCTGTTACGACGAATGTGTAATTGAAGCCAGGGTTGGTTTTTGCGACAGCGCGTAGATATTCGCGGGTCATCACCTTATCGCGCCAGTACCGGTGTGTCATGTACTCGCCCTGCCCAATGTCGGAACCAAATTCGGACGGGTAGAATTCGGTCACGCCAGCGGCGATGACCGCGTCGATGATAGCTGGCTGGTATTTCATGCCGTGGTTTCCGAGCATGCATACCACGACATCGAAGCCTAATTTTTGTTAGCTAGCCCATATGGTAGCAAGGTATCGCAGGTCGTACCCCGGAATGAATCTGGAGACTCGAGAGCTCCGAGGACAAGCTCGAAGCCGCTCGCTTCATGCTCTGCGAATTTTGCTTTCTTCGACTCTTGAGTCAAGATGGCGATGCGATTAAAGCGTGAGCGATTCGCAAGAAGCTCTTGGGTCACTGGCTTGCCGAGATAGCCACCTGCACCAACAAGGATGATGGATGGGGCGGACATGATGTGATGCGCGGTATAGAGTTGGCTTCGAGGGGTGTTTTGTGTTGGTATCCGAGAGTGTGAAAGTGTCAGGTATGATTGAGTAGGTTCAGTCGAGCAGTGCATTGTTTAAATACTGTCGCTCATGCAACAGATTATTCACAATAGGTCTTAGCAAAGGACTGTATTTCCAATACTCTTCCTTTTGGGTAAGACATCCACTTCCTATCTGCGTATGGTATCGTCTTCAACTCGGTAACCTGATTAGGAAGTGGGTGTTCTGAGCCAATGAAGATTGTTCAAGATTAGTCAGGTTCACAACACCCATATCCTGTTGCGGGCTAGTGCGACATGCGCTCGGCCTCGGTGCTGTGCAATAGAAGATCATGATGCTCATTTGGTCATTTCGAAATGTTTGAGAAATAAGCAAATCATGCGTGGAAGATTGAAGTACCTGTCTGGTCTGAAGTGATTACAAATCCAAGTAAACATCTTGCTTCACATTCTTCTTCACTCCCCATCCTAATCCCTAAAAGTTTACTCAAGATCCACCCAGGATATCAGCCGCAATCTTTTCCGCTAATGCATATACCGTGGCCTGTGGATGTCCAGGTGTCAGAAACGGAAACGCGCTCGCATCTACAACCCTCAACCTGTTAACACCCATAACCCTTGCCCGCGAATCCACGACAGCCATATCGTCATCGCGCCGTCCCATCTTGCACGTGCAGCTCGCATGCCAATTGAATCCAATGTTCGCTTGTATGTAGCTCAATATGTCTGCATCGGAGCTCCCCTCCGGAAGGTCTGAGCCAGGCAGCAGTTCTTCTCCGATAAGTATTGGGGCGATTGCTGAGGTGTTGAAGAGCTGACGTGCACGTTTGAATGCTGCGACTGCGACGGCTTGGTCTGTGGGATGCGTGAGCCAATTTGGACTGATGAGTGGTGGATCGGCCATGTCTGAGCTTGAGATGCTGATGTTGCCGCGCGAAAGTGGTGTCAGGAGGACAGGCTGAATGTAGCCTACATCGATCGGGTTCTCCGGAGTGGAGAAAGAAGGGGTGCCGAAAGGTGCAGACGAAATCTCGTATTCAACCTCTGGCCAGTCTGAGGGGAAGCGAGAAAGGTCGGCGTCTGTCGCGTTGCTGAAGGATGTGCGTAAACTGGACGGAAGATTTTCCCAGCCTAGGTAGTCGGACTGATCGTTGGTCAGAATTCCAGTGGCATTTGTAGCGTAGGAAAGTTCTGCTTGGGTGGCTAGACTGCTGCTCATCAAGCTACCGTAAGTCTCAATGCCGACTTGACGCCCGACACTCAGAACGACGTGATCCCACATATTCTGGCCGACTCCATGACGATCAGCGATAACGGAGATGTTGTGTTTCATCAGCGTCTGCGATGGGCCAATTCCAGACACCATAAGTAATTGTGGCGACTGGAAAGCCCCTGCAGATACAATGACTTCTTGACGTGCTGTAAGCATGAATTGCGGCGCCTGCGAAGGGCCACTGTGAACCAGAACGCCACGGGCTGTTTTATCGCCGTCAAACAGGATCTCCTTTGCCAGCGTGTGCGTGTAAACCTTGAGATTTTGCTTCTTGATATTGCTCTCTTGAAAAGCTGCATTGAGAAACGATGTTTGAGAAGAGCTACGCGTTTGATCTAACGGTCTGAGTGTGAGAGGACTGTATTGCGAGCCGATCAACTCGCCCTCAATCAGACTATGAACATCATCAATCCCGAGCTCGCGAAAAGCTAGCTTTGCCCATGAAGCGAGTGGTGAGGCCCAATTTGGGAACGAAACCTCGAGAGGAGAACTGGATTGGTTCGAAGGTACAATGTACGGCACCGTGGCGTTAGCGGACCGCATTTTCTGGTCCGGGTTGCTGTATCTGACGGACTTTTCAAAGAAGGGAAGAAAATTATCCCATGTATAACTTGAGTCGCCCACCGCATCAGACCAGGCTTGTAGACTCCCGGTCGTTGGTCGATTATAATTCATCGCATTCTGGGCAGAGCTGCATGAAGTTAGTATGTCGTGACGAAGGCGGGTTCAGATTATGTACCATCCTCCTAACATCTTTCCCCGTCCGTAGTGAAATGCCTGGCCTTGGGCCCCAGCCTGCGGCTCCGTCAGGAACCCCCAATTCACTAGCGGTGCATCCCACTGAGAGTCTGGAGTGATGTTGTTATACTTCTGGTTATATGCCGGGACGACCGAGGTATTCCCACTCTCAATCTCATAAAAGCCACCTGCTTCTACGACTGCAACATTGTAGCGACCATCTTCTGCTAACCGGTAAGCCATGGTCAAGCCTGCTGTTCCACCTCCTAAAACCACATAGTCAAACGTGGCATTGCGCCCCGGAATCCCGAAGTTGTTTCCAGGCACTTTGGATTGATGGTAGTTCGTCTTCTGCTGGCTGTATGCCACAGTACATGTGAGGGCCACGCTCAGACAGCGGGA
Source organism: Phaeosphaeria sp. A1 3.1a (assembly GCA_003501895.1). Classification (NCBI taxonomy): domain Eukaryota; kingdom Fungi; phylum Ascomycota; class Dothideomycetes; order Pleosporales; family Phaeosphaeriaceae; genus Phaeosphaeria; species Phaeosphaeria sp. A1 3.1a. The sequence goes on from QVXC01000102.1 coordinate 76,998, forward strand.
AAATCGCATAGTGCCGGTTGGAATCGAAAGGAAAGTTTCGAGGACCCAAAGCTGAGGAGTTCATGATGTTGCAAATATATTAGTACTAGCTATAATTTTCCTGTCGTCAGTGTTCCGCCTAGCTAACTCCTGGAAGACGGCGTGTGCGACTACGAGGACGATCATTCGTCATTGCTTGAATGCGAACTCGTTGCGAATTATGTGTACAAGACTTAAAAGGTCAGTGATCTTGCATCCTCCTGCCATGTCAATAATGGTCATCAGTGTAGGCACGCGACATATAATGTCGAGACGAAGTCTGAAGGAGTGTGCTCGGCTCGTGGTATGTTCCAGAGCTCTTTAAGCTAAGCCCTACCCAGCAGCGCTATGCTGTAAGCGGGGCGATCGATTGACCCAATTTTCAAGCTGGAGCCGCGAAGTTCACAACAAGCTTCGATCGCGATTGACTTAGAGCCCGAGCGATGTAAAAGGAAGATGTTGTAGAATCACGAACATGCAATTGACTGCCTGTATATGCAGCAGAACATGGAGGGCTTGGTCCCGTGCGCAGCTCCTCTTGCTGGCAGTCTCCTCCACCCCGCGGCCGCGTGATCCAGAGGCTGAATCGAGTTCCTGCACCCCATCGCGGCTGGGACAAAGCCTTAGAACAAGCTTTGCATGAACAACTCGGATCAGATCACCAGCATTGCACTAGCTGCATGTACCGCAGTTGTGGTGCAATTGGAGTGGTGTCTGTGGTGCCTCTTCACGAGCGCTGACGTCAACCCCGCTAGGCTTCCGAACTTCCGTAACCCTAGCACCGCATCTCTGCGCCAAGTACCGCAGAGTGAATACAGGTTTTACCAGGCTCCACCCCTCTACAAGACAGCGCGATATACCGCGGACCCTCTTTACATCGCCACAACCTCAGCCCCTCGCTTCAGCCCCAGCTCCCACTACTGCAGTTGTCATCACCAGCAGAGCGTGAGTTTCACGTGCACGGCCCAGCATGTCTTCAGCCGATGGAAATGGAAGTGAGGGGAAACGAGGCCTTAAGGAGAAACTGTTTCACCCGTTCAATCACAAGGCCAGCGAGAAAATCGAGGAGTTGCAGAGCAAGCTTTCCAGCACGAAGCTTGAGAAGCCCATGGTCAAAATTGTCCACGCCAAACACAAGGCTGGAAAGTTCACCAACATCTTCAATGCTAATCATCGCCATGACGAGGAGCACGAGAAAGCAACGGACGATAAGCGCAGCCGTATCTGCGAGAGCCACCGCTTCAACTCGTACTTCCCAGAGAGGGAGAACAACATGGTGAAGTGGTACGTTGATGGCAGAGATTACTTCTGGGTAAGAACCCATCTTCCGAGACCTTGCAACATCAATTGAGAACTTTGCAGGCCGTTGCAGAAGCACTGGAGCAGGCAAAAGAGACAATTTACATTGCCGACTGGTGGTTGTCACCTGAACTGGTATGTCACCTGCTACACTTTGGCGTATTATACTCACTTTAGACAGTTCCTCAAAAGACCGCCTTTCTACAACCAAAAACACCGTTTGGACCAGATCCTCAAGCGCCGTGCCCAGGCAGGTGTGAAGATTTACGTGTCCGTCTACAAAGAGGTACGATTATTGTGTTCCTATCTTGGTTACTACTAAAATCCCATAGGTCACTGCAGCCCTCACATGTAACAGCCAGCACACGAAGCGAGCGCTTATGAACATGTTCAAAGAAGGTGAGCCCGGGTATGGCAATATCAAGGTCATGAGACATCCAGACCACAATGTCTTCGAAAATGCGGGTGACATGACTTTCTACTGGGCGCACCACGAGAAGTTCATTGTCATCGACTACGCCATGGCTTTCATTGGCGGCCTCGATCTATGCTATGGTCGGTGGGACGAGAAGCAGCATCCGTTGTCAGATGTCCATCCCTCGGGAGTACAGAACACCATCTTCCCGGGCCAGGACTTCAATAATAACCGAATCCTTGACTTCGATGGTGTTGATGACTGGAAATCGAACAAGCTCAACAAACTCGAGTATGGCCGAATGCCCTGGCACGATGTTGCAATGGGTCTCATTGGTCCGGCTGTCTACGACATTGCGGAGCATTTTGTGTTGCGATGGAATTTCATGAAACGTGACAAGTACAAGCGTGACGAGCGCTACGAGTGGCTCACCATGGAAGGTCGTGAAGGTGAGAATGAAGATTTAATTGGGGTGCAGAGGCCAAAATTCCCCGTTGGCGGGTATATACAGCACCCAAAGACACCCCTGAACACCAAGAATCTCGACAACCGCGGCACCGTACATGCCCAACTCGTCCGTAGTAGCGCGGACTGGAGTATGGGTCTCTTGCCTCACGAGCAGAGTATTCAGAATTCCTATATCGAGCTCATCCGGAACGCGGAACATTTTGTCTACATCGAAAACCAATTCTTCATCACGGCAACATCCAAGCACGACGAGAGTCCTGTGCACAATCAGATTGGTGCAGCCATTGTGGACGCTGTGGTGCGAGCTGCAAAAGAAAACCGGCACTTCAAGGTCATCATCCTGATTCCGGCTATACCAGGATTCGCTGGAGACTTGCGAGACAACGCAGCAGCTGGAACTCGTGCTATAATGGACTACCAGTTCAAGAGTATCTGCCGCGGAGACGAGAGTATTTTTGGTCGTGTAAGAGCACAGGATGTCGATCCCGAGAAGCACATCTTCTTCTTCAACCTACGTTCATACGATCGCATTAACGTCACCCCGACCCTCAAGAAGCGTGAAGAACAGTCCGGTATGACATATATGGATCTTGAGCAAGCGGAAATCGAAGAATTGGAGGCACCTCTGGAGGAAGAAGGTGAGGCGGCAAGAAAGAGAGCGGCAGAGCTCAGACAAAAGTTTGCTGGTCAACAGGAAGATGTGGGGCTCGGAGATCAAGGTGGCATTATTGACCCGGATTCGATTGCCGATGATGCAATGCTCACCGATAAAGACAAGAAGCCAAGCAACGAAGAATGGGAGGGCGAGCCGGAAGATGAGAAGGAATACTTCTTCCAGGAGGAACTCTACATCCATGCCAAGTTGTGCATCGTCGATGACCGATATGTTATTTGTGGATCCTCAAACATCAACGATCGATCGCAGTTAGGCTTCCACGACTCGGAACTCTCGATCGTCCTGGAGGACCGTGACCAAATCGACACGGAGATGGACGGCAAATCATACAAGGCCGCTCGCCTTGCCCACACGTTGCGAAGCAGTCTATGGCGCGAACATCTCGGGCTTCTGCCCCCTCAGACCCTCGACGCCAAGGACGACCCCAACGCACAGCCGCCGTCAGAGCACAGCCCCAACGACTACATGCCCGGCCCAGAAGCCGACTTTGTATCTGACCCGCTCTCGTGCAAGCTCTGGGACTTTTGGACGGAGCGTGCAACGACCAACACCGAGGTCTTCCGCTCGCTCTTCCACGCCGACCCTGATAACAACATCAAGACGTTTGAAGACTACGACAGCTTCACACCTAACCCCAAGGCCGACAAGGACCATAAGCAAGGACACTTGTATGACAAGGTCCGACCTGTGTCTGAGATTCGAGCGGAGCTTGATCGCATCAAGGGACATTTGGTGTGGATGCAGCTGGATTTTCTGGCGGATGCAGAGTTGGCCGAGAGGGGTTTGCAGGTCAACTCCTTCACCGAGAGTGTTTACACTTGAGGTGGGCATGTGTAGAGGAGCTGGGGCTAAATCTTGGCACTTGTCTCTATCCTTTCGTACGGCGGTCGCATGGTTTATCATTCTCATACCCTAGTCCTGGTGGCGAGGCTGCGAAGCTCTCCTAATACGTTGTTTTCGTCATAGAATGAGCTGCGCTCGTGATCTGCCGATGCTATGGAGGTTCATACGAGAGATGTGGTAGGTAAAGTCACCCATATCAAGACTCGTTCGGCTTTTTGAAATAACAGCACCACCATACAGATGCAGGATGAACAGCAATGATGGCCAAAATTTCTCATTCATGTCAACATTCTTTTCGTATCCGTTGATTTATTTCCAAGTCCATTCCATGTTTGACCTAGACAGCACTATCCTGCTTCGCAAACTGCCTCGCCAACGCCTCCACACTATCCACCACCCGCTTGAAATCATTCTTCTGCTCGCCTCCTACCTCCCCAATCTTGGCCGGGTCGTCTTCCTGATTACTCCACTGGATCTCAAACGTCGCAAAATCGAGCTTCGTGTCGATGCCGTAGATGTCCTTATTATTGTCGGAGGGAAAGCCGCGGAGTGTGCTTATCAGGGAGATGAGTTCGCGGACGTCGTCCCTAAACAGAGTATGAGTATGTGGTGATGGGGGAGACATAGAGTTGGGGGATCATCGGAACTTACTGAGGAACGTCACCCTTCTTCTCGGAAGATGTGTTGCTGCCGTCGTAGTTTGTCATGCGCACGCTGGCGGGGCGGTTGAGGTCGCCGATGACTTCGATTTGGTGGGTTGGGGTTCCTGGTTCGATGCATTAGATACTGGCTGTCGAAACTGAGTAACGGGACAGGATACATACCGGAGAAAGGCTTGGAGAGGACGACTTGGAATCCCTCGCCAGCAGGCTGCGGTGCTACCATACGAGGCATGTTTATGTGTGTGTTGGTGTTTCGGTGGGAAAGTGTGAGAAGGTGGATTGCAGAATTTTCGTGGGATTCGAGCAAAGCTGGTGATTGAACTTGAAATGACCTCGCATCTAGTGTGCGGTCATTGTGGTTTTGTAGCAGCTTTGAGCTGATGCAGGTACCCTGATGCTAGTCTATGGTCTTGACATCATGAAGCATCATGATGAAAACAGCATGCATTCTTAGTATCATCTAGTCCGCGATTAATCCACTCATCGTGCAAATCGCTTTGTCCTGCCGCCGTCTCCGTGGCTTTCATTTGTTCGCTGGATCGGTCATCATGCTGGGTACTGACAGAGTCGGCTGAAGTCGCACGTGACCTGACCTCATTCTCCAAAATTCGTGATCGCAATCGGTAGCGTCGAGTAAAATGTCATCGGCTTCAACATCGTTACAAAACCAAGAGAGGCTTGGGGAGAATTAATATGACGATGAGCAACTGCACATTGTCGTCGTTGCATGGGAGCATGGGATCAGCAGTCGTCTTCTTTCGAAGCTCCATCCAATGCATTGGTCTCCTTCTCCAAAGTATTCGGTTGCTGTGTTTCACGAAGACCTTTTCTCCAACTTTCGTGGTTGCGGTTTCGAGCTCCCTGAGTCTTTGGACTCGGCGTCATCCCTGTTTGACTTTGACTCCAACTTGCGCGGCTTCTTCTTGACGTTTTCCGATCCCGGATCGACTTCATCCGAGGCATTTCCTGGCTTGTTTGTTCTAGACTCTCGCTCTTTGTAGGACTGTAGTTCATACTTGGCGGTCTTGAGCTCGTCCTCAAGTTTCGAAATTTGCGAATTCTTTTCGGCGAGCTCGTCTTGCAACTCCTTCTCACTACTCGTGGACTCGTTTTTCCCGTCTCCTTCTCCACCCGGCCGTTTCCCCTTGTTGTCTTGCAACTCATCTTTTGTGGCTTGCTGACTCGGTTCCTCCCCATCTGCTGCTTCTTTCGACCGTGAACTTGTTTCATCTTTGTCCTTCGAATCGTCTTGTGGTTTTTCGGATTTACTCATCGAAGGCAGCATTCCTTGCGCACTCTCCATCCAACCTTCATCTGGTGCAACATCGCCTCCTTCCTCGCGGAGCTTCTTCAGCTCATCATCATCTGGCATATCCTGTTCCTTAACCTGTCCGACCATCTTCTCTAATGCTTGCTTCTGCTCAGGGCTTGCGACCCAGCCTGGCAGATCGCCCGTAATCTTCCGTATACCTTTCCCAGCCAATTCTCCCATGTTCACGACTGGACCATGCATAGCACCCGCTGCCGCTCCAATGCCACCACCGAGGCCACCTGTAATGACCGTCGTAACGCTGCCCACTAACGTGCCTGTCAAAGCTCCCAAACTCGCGGAGGGAGCTGTTCCTAGTCCTGCACCAATTGCCATTCCCTGGAATGCACCTGAGCGAAGATACTTTGCCGTTTTGCCAAATGACTCAGCCTCAACTTCCTTGTCAATGGCCTGTTCCATAAGCTTCTGTCGTTCATCCGGATCACCTGCACCATCTGCCGCTTCTCTTAACTCCTTCGCCTTCTTTTGTGCGTTGGCTGCAGCGTTGGCAGCTTTGGAGGATTCCTGACGGACCTCCTGGTCCGACACAGCATTTTGCTTGCCATACGAATTGTCTTTCGAACCTTCAGAAGATTGTTTGGTCTTTTCTTTCGCCATGTTGAGTTGAAGTCACTGATGCGGACAAACGAAGTCTGCTATCCTATCTGTTGCGATGTGGACCGGTGCTGTCAGAACCTGTTTGGGTATATGCTACGTCATGGACGCTAGTAAGCGCTAATCATTGGGTGAAGGTCGAGCTGCTCGAGAAAACACAACACCGCTAACACACGTCTATCTATGCGAGCGTGCTTACTCTTGCATCTTTGAACGTCCTACATGATGTGGAATATGTCTTTTGGTTCTGTTCACAGTTCCGTGCAGTTTATAGCTGATCTTCTTTTGAAGGACCGATCCATGACAACGGCTCGAATGACCCTGTTACATGGGGAGTTGAATACACATTCCGTCAGGTAACGGTGTGAGTTGTCTGCGTGATTCTCGGAGGTAGTAATTCGTCCGGCGCATTCGGGAGAGTGTTATCGCAGCAGGGTGACTGAGGTTTAGGGATAGTGGACTGGGTCCTGGAAGAATCTTTAGCAGTATTTGTTGTGCTGTCTTCCATCCGGATTGCTAGGCGAGAACGTTGACAATGGTCGAAGCCTAAAATTCCCCTGATCCGATGACCTGGAAGCCGCGACGACCTGTTCGCTTCTTAAGCGCACGTGGCAGTTACAGCATACCGCTAATGCTTGAGCTCCTTTTTTGGACGTGATCTCTTAATCTTAGAGCAATGTTTGAACGACTAGACTACACTGCTATTGTGACCTTAGAGTGAATGTAGTGACAATTTGGCATTGTGAAGTCCATGCATCAAGCAGACGAATTTGGTGACCGAAATGGCGAGATGGCTCAAATCAAACTGCTTGTACTGACTGTCCGCCGTGAACAGCTTAGAGCGGATCCTGCTAAATTAGTGCAGTCTTCCACCCCAGACCCCAGACCTCAAACCCCAGACCTGTCTGTCCCCACCTGGATCGATCCAGAACTCCATCATCGAGACTGGCACACTGGCAATCTCAACAGCTACCATTGGACATGATCCCAGATATCCCGTGTCATCACCCGCCCGACATGCTGCTCCTCGGCGTTCGCGGGGTAGACTGCTAGCATATCCGGCGTGTTCCATGCATCGTCACCAGCATGATCAGCTCGCAGCCCGACAACATGTACCGATGCTGCCTACCGAGGCCGCCATGTGCAGCCGCGACAATGTTTCGGTGGAGCTGCGATGATGGCTGAGTCTGGGGTTCAAGCTTCTCCACGTTAAGTGGGCCACAACTCCATGGAGGCGCTCAATCGGCCCATGCTTACCTCGTTATCAGGTGTCGCGCTTGACCCTTCATCGTTAGCCACTGCAGGTCCGGCACCTTGGCATGCTCGATAGAGGTGCGAAAGCGGCGAAGGCCAGAACTGGACTCCGCCTGGGGGAATGCTTTGGCCAAGATGTGACCAGGTATAAGACTGCGAGGGTGCAACGTTTCGAGTTGCCCTTTGCGATTGTGCTCGCTCCCCTCTTCAACAATAACACACATTGAGCTGAAGATGGCACAACCCGAGGCGCGATACTCGAACGAGAAAAACTCGCCGAGTCATCACGAGGACCTCAAGCAGGACGCACACCAAGTCGCTGGGCACGGACACGCGGCAACCGATCAGTAGGTCAATCAACCCAACAGAAAGCTGTTGACCTGATGTTTACTAGATATGGCCATGCGCTCGTTCAGTTTGACCCCAAGGCTGAAGCTCGACTGAGATGGAAGATTGACCTGTACATCATCCCCACCGTTGCCTTGCTCTATCTGTTTTGCTTTATCGACCGTGCAAACATCGGCAATGCTCGTCTGGCAGGTCTTGAGAAAGACTTGAAGCTGAAGGGATATGACTACAATGCTGTGCTTTCTGTATTCTACATCAGCTACATTATTTTTGAGGTAAGCGTCATCTCATGTCTATTGAGAGAAATAGCGGAGCTGCCTACACCGACAAACTATATACATCAGCACAGTCGCTAACACACATGTAGATTCCAGCAAATATCTGCTGCAAATGGATGGGTCCTGGGTGGTTCATCCCCATCATTTCGCTGTGCTTCGGCATCGCCTCGATTGGAACCGCGTTCGTGCACAACATTGGCAGCATCTCAGCAGTCCGATTTATTCTAGGCATATTCGAAGCCGGCATGCTACCAGGAATCGCGTACTACATGAGCCGATGGTATAGGCGAAGCGAGTTAGCCTTCCGTCTATCTCTCTACATCGTCATGGCACCCTTGGCCGGTGCTTTTGGTGGTCTCCTCGCCTCAGCAATTCTCACGCTTGATTCATTTGGCTCGCTGAAGCAGTGGCGCATGATCTTCGCGATCGAGGGAATCATTACCTGCCTCCTCGCGCTCATTTCTTTCATCACCCTCACAGACAGACCAGAGACTGCTCGATGGCTCAGCCAGGAGGAAAAGGATCTGGCCATCGCCCGTGTCAAGTCCGAGCGTGTCGGTCAAAATGAGGTCTTGGACAAGCTTGACAAGAAGAAGACAGTCAGAGGCATCTTCAATCCCGTCGTACTGGCCACAGCCTTCATCTTTCTGCTGGACAACATTACTGTTCAGGGCTTGGCATTCTTTGCGCCCACTATCGTTCGCACTATCTACCCGAGTGCGAGGTACACCGTTGTTTCGCAGCAGCTGCATACCGTGCCGCCATATATTGTCGGCGCCTTCTTCACAGTGCTGATTCCCTTCATCAGCTGGCGCATTGACAGGCGCACGATTTTGTTCATCGCCAGTGCTCCGTTGATGATGATTGGCTATATCATGGTAAGTCCTGTGCCCATGTTGTGTGTGTGCAATCAGCTAATATATTGACCAGTTCCTTGCCAGTCACAATCCGCAAGTCCGTTATGGCGCTACCTTCCTCATTGCGTCTGGGGCCTTCTCCTTTGGCGCGCTTTGCAATGCTCATGCATCTGCCAATGTCGTGTCAGATACCGCTCGCGCTTCAGCCATCGGCACCGTAGTCATGTTGGGTAACATCGGCGGCTTGATCTCGACATGGAGCTTCCTCCCATTCGATGGACCAAATTACAAGATTGGCAATGGTCTAAACTTGGCCACGAGCAGCACAGTGCTCATTCTGAGCATTATGCTATTGCTCTGGATGAATAGGAGCAACAAGCAGCGGGAGAATGTGAATGTCGATCAAGAACTGGCAGGTAAATCTGCTGGTGAGATTGAGGATCTTGACTGGAGACATCCTTCGTTCAGGTGGAGGCCATGAAAGCACTCGTTCGTGCTGGAGGGGTGGCTGTGTTCGAGGGCGATAAGAAGGCTGCCCGATGGAGTATGCCTAATTCTGCACGCTCAGCTATTGTAGTAGGTAATATCAATGTCCACATATCGTGCTTCTACTTGCTTTTTGATGTGCTTCGTGTTCTTGGCATTTGGTCGGCTACACGTCAGGAAACGCGACGCCTGGGAGTGGGGAAATTCAACCTCGGCTGCTTTCGGTCTTCCGTCATCCTTCCATTTGCGCGCCCAGCCATGAGTACATCATATCTTTGCGACCGCGATTCATATAGGAAAACACTTGCTGTGTTCAAAAAATACTTCAACCCACCTTGACTGTATCTTCGAAGCTCCAATCTCAAAACCGTGCATCTCAACCATAACGCAGCTCCTCAGTAGCTTGTAACCGCGCTCCAAGCTCTCTACAAACATCATGCCTTCCGCCATTGCGATCAAGAAGATAGACGGCAAGCCCGGCAAAGTCTACTATCCGCTCGAAAAGATCACGATCCCCACCCCACAGCCAAAGGAGAATGAAGTAACAATCACCCAAATCCCCAACTATCCCCAGCCATCTAACACGTCCCATCACAGACGGTAATCTCCCTCACCGCCGCCGCCCTTAACCACCGCGACCTCTTCATCCGCCAACACCTCTACCCGGGCACAACCTTCGGCGTTCCCCTCCTCGCCGACGGCGCCGGCATCGTCACATCCACCGGCTCGTCGTCCGCCGCGAAGTCATGGCTGAACAAGCGCGTCATCCTCAACCCTGGCACGGGGTGGAAAGACAGCCTCGAGGGCCCGGAGCATCCCAAGGGGTATGCGATCATGGGCGGCACGAAGTCGAATCCCGCGGGTACGCTTGCGAATGTAGTCACGCTTGATGCGAGCGAGTTGGAGCTGTGTCCTGAGCATTTGAGCGACGAGGAGGCTGCTGCGTTGCCGTTGACGGGGTTGACTGCGTGGCGGGCGTTTGTCGTCAAGTCTGGGAATGCGGTTGCTGGACGTAATATTTTGGTTACAGGCATTGGTGGCGGAGTTGCGCTGATGGTGTTGTTGTTTGCTGTTGCGCAGGGATGTAATGTGTACGTGACGAGTGGTGATCAGGCGAAGATTGATAAGGCGGTCAAGTTGGGTGCGAAGGGGGGAGTGAGCTATAAGGAGAAGGATTGGGAGGAGAAGCTGATGAGAATGTTGCCGAAGGAGAGGGGGTACTTGGATGCCATTGTCGATGGGGCGGGTGGGGACGTGGTTAATAAGGGGAGTAGGTTGTTGAAGGTATGTCTTTCCGCATTTTCTCTCCGACCACAAAAAATATCATGGATACTGACATTTCACGACAGGCCGGTGGTATCATCTCCATTTATGGCATGACCATCTCGCCCAAGATGGACTTCCTCATGGGCGCCGTCCTGCGCAACATCGAGGTCCGGGGCTCAACCATGGGCTCGCGCAAAGAATTCGCAGAAATGGTCAAATTTGTAAACGACAAGAAAATGCACCCCATTGTAAGCCGGAGTGTACACGGCCTCGACGTTGCCAAAATTGAAACCCTCTTCGACGACATGAAGAATGCGAGTCAGTTTGGGAAACTGGTCGTGACGTTGGATTGCGCAAAGGGCAGCAGTAAACTATAGTCGAATTGTTTCGTATACATCGAGCTGAGTTCCCTATCACTTTTGGTTGCTTGCCACCCCGCACTCGCCTCGGCTTCCTGCCATATAAATACATGTTCAGCTCCTTCAACGAAGTGTCGAGGCAAGGTCCGTCTGCGCCAGAATAATGGAGATATTCATAAGGATCGATACTGTGCAGTAGCCAGATGACATACATTACTCAATCGCCAAAAATGCTGGTGTGTGGTTCACAGCAGATCCAATTAAGACTTCAAACGTTGTAGCACTCGTTTGATTGGATTTCGTATCGATCGCGGTGGCTTGATCTTGGTTGGGGCACGTGTATCCGACATGCCTTGCTCGCTGTCATCTGCCTTATAGGAGCCGTCGCTCATGAGAAGCCAACGTCCATCCTTTGCACCACGCGCAACCATGTCCCTGATGAGATCTTCGAAGGCGACTTTGGCCCCTATCACTACATGAGATGGCAGTGGAACCCCTTTTTGGTAGTCGGGATGGCGGCTCCATTCCCTCTTCGCTGGGTCGAAGGGATCCTTGGTAGCCATCTCCATCCTGCGCTTGATATAGCTGAGTGGACTCCACTCTTTTGGTCGATCATCCATCTCCTCCAGATCTAATACAGGGTCTGAGATGCGTATTGTCATATCCACACCATGATTGACAAAGAGTTTGATGATGTTCACCCACGCAATTATGTCTCCAATTCCAATGACCAAAGCGTATTCCCATGCAGTATTATTAGACCTACCCCATCTCTCCATGGGATCGGCACCATACTTGAGGAGGAACTCGATGATTCTGACTCGAAGCATCTGATCTGGATAAAACTTGACAAAATCGAAATCGCATGCGTAATACAGCAGTGGTCTGCCCCTTTTTCGGAAGCCCTGCATGCCCATTTGCGTAAATTTTGTGTGAACGTATAATTCCAGCCCATGCTGAATGGCGAAAGACACGAATGTATCATTCTGGGGCTCAATCCGTTGCATTATACTATGAAATGCAACGCAATCGCACCAACTCATCACCTGGCCTCGGTTAAGCAAGTTGAGCTGATCTAAAATCTCGGGAGACTCAATAGATTTGAAGTGTTCCGTCATACATGCATCCAGCTGGTCCAATAGTTGTATTGATCCTGATATTGTAGACTTTTCGGCAGCCTTGGCGTAGATCATCGCATGTTGAAGACTGGACCATACATGATAACCTTTGCCCAGATCTGATTTCGAAACCCTGACCTTTTGCACTATTGCTTGCAAAAGGCTTATCTCGGCATTGAAGTCGGTTCCCCGAGTGTATTGCAATATATCAGCCCGAATGTCCTCTGTGCCGAGAAAGTCCGCAACCGATTTATGGAGATATTCTACACAGGGAACGAGTGGATAGTCCTTATTACTGATACGGGTGTGCGGGTAGCGATCATCTCGTAATTGTATCTCCAGCAGCCCTGCGCATTGGCTCCTTAACCTCCCTGCAACCTGTTTCTCGATGTAATGTCTTGCTGCCTGTGGGATTTCTGATATGGCTGATCTGGCCGCTTGCGCGTGATGATCCTCGGCGAGCCCTAAAGTCAACGCGCTAATCGGTACATCGTGGTCGACTCTGTGATGGGATTGAACTAATTGGAACATTCGCGACGACTCCAATTTATATTCGACTGGGACCCTCTGCAGCATGTGACCGAAAAGAGCGTCAAGATCTTGTGGTAAAGCTTGGAGTCGCCTTCGGAGATCTGGTACTCGATCATAATTTTGAAGTCCTTCGAGAAGTGAACGCACAACGAGTCGAACCCGAAGAAAAACGCCAGCAGCTGTTTCTACTATATCTTGAGACAGCCTCTGAATGCCTATAGTATCTTCAATGTTGAGATCGGACATTCGAGAGTGTGCAGCCAGCTTGTCGTGCACATAGGTAGCAATGTCGTTTCGTGTTAGCTCGTGCAAACGGAGCTTGGGGTGACGCTTGAACGCAAATTCAAAAGGTGCGAGTGGTCGAACCGATCATGTTGGCGCCGAAACTGCAATTGTGCTTGGATGCGAACAATGACATCTTTCACGCTTAAACTCTCAGACATACTCCGCGTGTTTGTGATCAGGTCAACCACTTGATCGTGTCGAGCACCTGCCAATGCATCACTCGCTTGCTGTCGCTTCAAAGTCTCATTCTTATCTCTCACTGACGCAAGCAGAATACTGCGGCTGGCCTCGTCCAGAGAACGGTGAATCTCATCCTTAGCGAGGGTTTGATCTTACCTGATGAGAATTTGTATATGAAACTGAATGCTTGTTTGAATTGCGTCCAGTCGTTGTTTCGTGTTCTTGATTTTGTCGCTGTTCCACGCCGTCTTAATGGCCTGAAGAGAGCTCTTGTAACGCGTGACGTTCCCGGTGGACCTCAAACTAAGCAAGACAGTGAGTAGCTCTTGGGCTATCTTGTCGCTTTCCAACGCGAGAGCCTCTAAGCTCTATTTTCAAGAGTCAGGTCTCGTAGACAGCTGTGTACACAACACACATACCAGATCAGCTTGTCGTAGCGGTCCTTGAGTATCAGGTGGTCGCACCCATGATCTCAACCTGGTGTTCAACAACGCGAAGTCTTTTGTAAGTACGTCGAGCTCCGAAAGTTCCACGGTAGTGCCAGCCTGATAGATCTCATAGCCTGTTGATAGTAACTTTCCCGCACAGTCAACGACTTGCAGAATATTGGCCGCAAGGCCGAGGGCGGCGATGCTTTCCATTTTCGCGATTCAGTACTGCATCATTTGCTGTGTGAGAGGAAGATATTGGGTCGAAGGAAGAGCAGGCAGAGAGTGTCGGGGCTCCTGCTTCGCCCCGCACAGCCCAGGGCTGTTGACACGCACCTATCATATCACGGAAAGGGCGCCATCAATATCGAGCGTGCAGCCAACCAATTGCTGCGCCACTTTCGCGACCTTAGCAAAATCGTACTGCATGCTGATGCATACGAGCGAATTTCGTCAGGGCCCCTGACACAAAACAGAGTCTCTCTTCTCTTTTTGAAAGAGCTCTAACTTAACTTACAGATAGGTGTAAGAGAATGGGAAGACGTATAAATAGCTCATCACTCTTCTGCATTCGAGCCGAAAAATGACTGACATCAAACTAGGCAACCTCTCATTTCGGCATGTTCGCTATTTTGACCACCGATACCGTTTTCTGCTGCACAGTACGACGAACTTTCAGAAGTGACACGCCAGTGAAAGAGAAATGTAACTTGATAGAGCAAACTGAAGAGACCAGAACGATCCAGTCCTATGCCACAGAAGTAGCAGACAGTATCCCAGAAGATCGACCTACATTTCGTACCTATCCCGCCTTGGTGCCCTGTCAGCGTTTGATGCAACAAGCCTTCCCGCAACACTACTACCCGAAACATCACCATGATGCAGATTCGAGACTCTTAGCTTAACACAAGTCCTATCATCGCTTCGCCACCTGCCCAAGACATAGACCACACACTCAAA
>QVXC01000103.1:0-91546 GCA_003501895.1 Phaeosphaeria sp. A1 3.1a
CCGCAGTACACCCACACTCACCCACGGCAAGTTATTTGATAGAACACGAATGGCACCCTCTAGATTAGAACAGCCATTACCTCCCAGACCCCAATTGGATTAATCCTGTGTCGCAGCGTGCTTCATATCAATCCAGCCACCAGCCCAGGGTCCTTCGTGAGCGATCTGACCCATGAACAAGCCAAGCCACAACGGTTTTGGATGACCCTATCTATCCTCGTAGAATTTTTCATGAGACATTCGTGCACTTAAAAGGCGCTGTGAAGCTATATAGGCTCTGATAACCGTGGTGGCACAATTTCACCCGCGCTACGATCTTTCATTTGTGAACGAAGGTGCGACTCAGTGCCAAGACTAGATTGACATCTCACTCCACTTCATTGCTGCGTCGACAACATCGCTCCCGTGCGTTGTTCAAAGAGGAAGAGTACCTGCACTCTTCACGCTCGGTATCAACGGCTCACTTTTGGGAACGATAATTGGACCAGAAATGAGGTCATCCACCCTCAATTTCGTTCTGGAACTGATGTACCAGCACAGCACTCGATCCGTATTGATCCGCATAGCACTGTTCCTCCTCTGGACAACTACACACATGATCAGCCACATAATTCTCTTTCAGCACTGTCGTAAACTTACTATACAGGGTCCTTGCCAAAGATAACGTGCCACAGATACTCAAACACCCGGCCGGAGGTCCGGTCGTCCAGCGGCGTGTTGTATAACCACAACCTGAAGCGTTCGTACTCTGCCTTCGATCGCTGCTGGACTTGCGTCCTCGAGACAGCAAATTGTGCACAGCAAGGCGCCGCGAGAATAGCAGGCACGTCGTTGTTTTGAAAGAGGTCGTTCCACGCCGCTGCCATGGCGCGTTCTTGTGGTCGCAACGGATCCCACTCTGCTTCGGGTCGGAAGACCTGCAGAGGTTTAGGTACGAAATTAGTGTTTGTCTCATCTGCAGTTTGTACATACAATTCTTACCTGTATTTCAGATGGACAGCCGGGATTGTTGAGGCAGCGGAGATTTGCGAAGCCATTTTGTAGCACAAAGTCCAACCTCAAGGCGCGGATGCTTTCGAGGTTGTCGTAGTCGATGCCGTCGTATATACGTTCGGCTCTAGTTCCGTGCTTATGCTTTTGATGGGAATGGATAAAGATCATTACGTCTGGGAGGAAGTCATAATTGTCTACAATGTATGTGAGATATACACTTGCTTCGTGGCCTTTATTTCTTGCGCGAAGTGGTGCATCATCGTCATCAACGGTGTAGATAGCTGTTTGCCAACTGTGGCGCATTGTCAATCTTGTTCGTTCCTGTGGACGTGATCATACTTACTCGGGGAGGCTACTCTGGATCCAATCGGGATTTTCTGACCTAGTTCTGGCTACTACTAAGAGCTTGGGCGGCGGTACTGGTTGTGGTGCTATATAGCTTTCTGGACCTGTTTCCGATGTTTGTGCAGGCTCAGAGAGCCCGAGTGTGGTTTGAACGTCCACATTGTTGCTTAGCACGCATAGCAAAGTCAGCTTCAAAGACAGGCAAATTGAAGAAACTGTGCCATACTCAACGCTCGTCCTGGATGCATTTTGCGACTCGCCGATGATGTGAGCGCCGGGAAGGAGTCCATGTATGACAGACGGCAGGCGATCCGCGGCGGCTAAACCCGTTCTGGTATAGATGAAATGAAATGTGAACAAAAGAAAAGCCGCAACTACTGTCAACACAACAAGCCTTCGCCGGACAAAGTTCAGCAGCATGCTCTCGTGCATTATTCAATTGTAGCAGGCTGGGGTTGGTTAAGAGATGAGCTTTGAGGCACCTACAAGGAGGTACGCGAGGTGCTGCACGGGAAAGGGTGATGTGATTCGAGACCTCACGTCCCGTCATCATGTATCGGGATATCCGCGCTAACAGCACAACTGGCGCTTTCAATGGTCGCTGGAACCCGCTCCTCCGTTATTGTGCAACCCGCGCCGCCGCCACAAGACTCAAAAGCGTAAAACCCTCGGGTTCTCTCTTCAACGGGTCGAACGAGAGAACCACCTGGACAGGAGAGCACAATTGACGACGAAGCCCTGGTATAGCAATGTTGATACCAAAATAAGCGCAATCTCAAGCATGCTTCAGCTGAATGTATAGTGGCTGTCTGTGAGCTCCTGCGAAATGAAATGCGAAGATAGACGTATGCGTGCACGAGGCTGACGGATGCCGATTGGGGTCCAAAGCACAGTACTTTTTCGGATGTAAGCGATAAGGGAGAGAGCGGCGGTGCATAGATTTGAGTACCACAGGACCCGGATAAGGCACTCTCAAATCGAGGGTCCATGGAAGTGCCTCAGCCTGTCTGCTTCTCCTACATCTTTGATCCCATCACCCTTCTACGACCCCATCTTCAATATGGCGGCTAGATTGACATCGACGTTCCGACCTCCAGAAAGATGTACCACCGACCTATATCGGATGACTAACAGCGATACAAATGTTGGACCATACTACTCCCTTCTAGGTGGAGGGGGATACTCATCGTGCCTGCCCAGTGCATTTAGTCCAGACCAAGATTTTTACTACTCACCGGGACTCTACTGTCCGGCGGGCTACACTACAGCATGCAGCACGACCTCAGTCCGAGGTGACAGTGAAGAAACGGTAGCGAGGTGCTGTCCCAGGTGAGTCACCTTAAGTTTTTCCCGGGGAGCACGAGTTGGGAATTGCTTCCTACCAGTCGATACATACAGATATGAGAACGTCAGCTGAATTTAGGCAGTGGTTATCGATGCCAGGCTACTTCGAGATGGCCCTGGGAGACCACGCTGGGATGCACTAAGCCCTGTGAATCATCTTACGACTTCACCGTCACCGATCAGCTAGGGACACTTTCGCGCGATACTTGCAGCCTCGGGGCGGGCTTCAATGCGTACAGTGTTCAGCTCAGGTTCCAAGCTGCCGACTTCGTAAGCATACAGAAGCGAAAACGCAGAACGCTTCCAACTAAGACCGCAATACCAGATCACAGCTTTATCCGTCGCTTCCAGCACTTCTCTCTCGACGCCTCCTTCCAGTTCTGCAGTCAACCGGTCTACACCAACCTCTGAGACCCCCGCCAATACCGGAATATCAGCACCATTCAGCGAAAGCGGCTTGTCCATCGGCGCAAAAGCGGGTATCGGTGTCGGAAGTGTGCTCGGCGTCGCGCTGGTTGCAGCTCTATTCTGGCTCGCATTCGTCTTGCACAAGAAGTCGAAGAATGAACCGGAGGGTCCTGTCTATGAGCAGGCAGAGCTGATGCAGCGACCGGTTGGTTCAGTCGATCCGAAGTATCCAGTCGAGTCACACAGCCCCAGCCCCAAATACACGCATCAAGCGTCACCTCAAGATCATTATGTTTACGCGAATGGAGGCGCACATGAATTGGGCAGGAACCACATAGCTCAGCCGCGGTATGAATTGCCTGCGGATAGGCAAAACTATGGATAGAATTGGACTTGTCTGCAGGCCGGCGTTCTCGTGGTAGTCCACTGGCACACTTGCCAGCAACTTCAGTAGTCCTTGTTGAGTAAATTGAGGTGGACACATCGAATTGAACAAACGTATCAAAGGATCGACATTTCCTGTTTTCCCTAGGAGTGTTTGCATGTGACACCTTGTCACATTACACTTAGAGACACAATGATTGAAAGCTGGGTTGATCTAAGGCATGTAACGTGAAGACGTCTTAAGGGTTAGATTAAGGTATTCTTGTACTTCGTATTAGGGTACCCAGGTAGGCAACGCTAAAAACCGAAGTAATCAGCTGTATGACTGTGGAATATACTCGCGTTGTAGAACAAAATGCAATACGTAAGATAGCAAGGGCTGTAGCATAATCCCATACAGTATTGAGGCGGCAACTGCCTCCCCATTTAGTCATCGCTCCAGTCCCATCGCGTTCATGCTCGTTGACCACAACAGTCACACCAGCATCTGGGAGCCTTGTTGTTATTAACACTTTGCAGTACGGTTCGGCCTCGAGTATGGCCACGACAAGGTGAGCGCCCTGGAGTCCACGGCCGCCACAGCACCAGCGATACAGTGCGACTCCCGAGATTTGTCTTAGAGGATCGGGGGACAACCATCAATGTTCACCATAAGTGCTCGCCATCGCCGACATCCATATTAAGGTTAGTGTAGCAACCACGAGCCCTCCCATTCCCGTAACCCCTTGTACATCTTTAGTTATAGCGATGTAAGCAAGCAACGGCCCTGCACACACAACTGAGACACCAAACAGAGTCCATAATATGGCTGTCCGGTTGTAACCTTCAACGATGTGCAGGCCAAAGGCATGCGCTAAAGGTTCGGGGCTTCGCAACAATGATTCCTCCAGCTTCTTAGGCAGCCTGGGCAACCAGACGGGTGTTCGGGTGAACGAACCTACATCATCTTTGCAGTACCATAAATAATGTATGAACGCTGCACTGGGCATCGGGTCGGGTGGCTCGAGCGGACATGGTGAATAGTGCCATGTTTGAGCTGCAATGTGCTGAGCTGTAGGGAAAATGTCCTCTTGGAAAACATGGACCTTCTTCCTGTTCTCCAAGCCGAAAGAAACGAATTTCATAGCAGCAGGTCTGAAAAGATATTGGGTCCAGTGCTTTCGGGGCCCCCGTACTTCTTTGTATTTCTTGCGAATCCAAGCGAACAGAACTTCGTCGCAGGTCACACGCGTCAAGTCAATTTCACCAAGGGTTTGACATGACTTCCCCGTATTGATACAAAGTTCCAAGAATTTGGGTACCTGTTCGAACATTACGGATCTGCTAGGCTCTGGGGTCCTCCGACATTGCCTGGACAGGCCGGATCAGATCCAGGTGGTCTACCAGCAGTTGGTCCTGATTCATTTTCGATATGAGCAGCGCTGGGTACTTGTAAGGTAGTAGCAGCATTGCTCGACTGTGTAGGTGGGGCTGGGTCATGGTCGCTAAGTGATTCCTGCAACTGTCGAACAGTAGAGTGATCGGCTCCGGGAAAATCTGCGTACACCTCTTGCCCACACCACTGGTCCGGTCAGAAGCTTTGGAATGAGATGAACAAGAAAACTCACACATATCCATGTAACTCTAGCATGGCCAGGTTGGACTTTTGGGCGCATGAGAGTCCGACAAACCCTCTGAAACGCCCCATGCGCAGTTCTCGAAACCGCCCAGGTGGTCGCCACAGCGGCGCAACAAGCGATTATTACTGTGATGAGATACTCAATGAACCTCCAATTGCGACTTCCTTGTATAAGTGGATCAGCATCAGTAGCAGCCATATCGACGATATCTGCGCCACGTGTTTTCTCCTTATCAGCTCTTGTGACTGTCAAAAGTTCATCCTCACTTAACTCCATCGGTAGGACCGTTTTGGTGCCTGCCGATGTATGGGGACTATGGCGGCGCCGCACTAATGATTCATGTTGTTGAATGTCGGCCACACCAGTCGGAACGTGGAGTGAACGACCGATACTGGATGCTTCTGACGAGTCGGAACCGTATCCAGAGTCTTCGTCGTCATCGAAGCCCTTTTCTACCGCATGAATATCTCCGGTATGCCAGAGTTCTGTGGGATACCTGAGTTGGCTATACAACACTGTAGCAAGGCTCTGTTCAACCGAAATGATGGGCTTTACTCCATTCATCCAATCTATTGGTGTGCTCAAGAAGTATTCCGAGCGATTTGAGACGAGATTATTCTCACCGGAAGAATCAGGACCATTGGTATCACTCGAGGCCCACCAGAGAAGATCAGACTCAATGGAACGAGCTTGCCAGGAAGTGGCTCCAAATGGACCACACGGCTCGGAGTGCAAGCTCAACTTGCTACGACAAGCGACGCCGAAATCCTCACTACGCTGACTATCAATGAAGCCCTACTGGATGGCAGTCCTACCTCTTGAGCGTGTGGAAAGTAGCGACCCGCGCATGCCAACGCAGGAGCAAATAGACCGCGTCTTGGCTCCTCGCCAAAACGCAACAGAGCGTAATTGAGCTAGTATTGTCGAACCATGCATCTACATGCGGACGTGCTACGAGCCCAGTCTCGCGTCGATCTTTGAAGAGATGACCAGAAACATACGCGATGATGCATACAAGTTCCATTGCTTGTTTGACGACCAGGCGCTCTATGGCAGCGTTGGGTTCGACTTGGAGGGTGTTTACCTGCGCATGCCCCACCTTGCCGATACTCTGTCATACAGTGGCTATCCAGAGACGGAAGATTTGCCACTCGACGACAATCCGCCGGAAGACGAGAACAAATCGCGGCTGTACGAAGCGGCCATGAGGGCGAGAGGCATCATGTATCTCATGGACGAAGAAGCGCTGAAGCGGAAGATGCTGAATATGATCTGGACTGATCTTGGAGGAATCATTGTATGGTGGAACTGGCTGAGGCCGTCGGACACCCAGAATTTCGAAGGGCACTACTATGGCTTGGGACACGGATTGCATTGGCTCCTGGATGAAGGCGATGGGAATTCACACTACGACAACGAGGGTTCTATCATTGAGTATCAATAGCGATGGTCGCTCTGCTTCACCGAGTTTTACGAACAGCATCCTCGAATCATATACAAAACCTGCCAACAAGTAATACATGAATTGCAAAGGAATGATGCACATGTCAGTGTATCTTCAGATCATTGCCAGTCTTGCGTTGGACATGATGGGAAGCAACTTGATGGGAATTGGGTGCTCGAAAAGTGAAGTTCCTGTAATCGCCGGCTCACAATACCTTTTCAGCAGATGGTTGCAGCCGATACTGAGCGTAGAGATCATTCTTCTCTGTGCAATACCTGTTGCATTTACTGATGGAATATACTGATTGTATTGTTGTGTGCTACAGTACGGAGTAGGAGCATATGAAGATGGAAACAGGCTAAGCCCACATAGGCTAGATAGCCAAGTACATGCTCATATGAGCAGGAACCTCCAGGCTATCGAACATTTACTGTACTTATATTTCAAACACATAATTCATATAGCTTCTTATTTTATTAACCTTGAAGTATATACTCTGCTCTAAGCTCGCAGAATATATATGATAAGAGCTGCTAACAAAGCTATACAGTCGCGAGTATTGGGCTCATTTCAAGACATGTTCGTCGTCTACATGCTGGTTTAACGTTAATGTAGGAGTCAGATATACCATGGACCCGATCGAGATGTATATGCCCAATACCGACGAAAGGCGCATTAAGGCTCGACCTCATCGCGACAGACACGGAGTACTTCAACACCCCCGGCACACCAAACCCCTGGCACGCAGCCTGGTATCCGTGGTAAGGCACCGGCTCTGGGGCATGGACCACCAAGAACGACATGAGCAGTCGACAGCGCCTTGATCGCTACCCGAGCAAGCAGCCCGTCAACCTGCGCGGCGTCAATGCCCAAGAGCGAGGTGGCCGCAGTCTCAGCTGGTTTCACAAACGCAATTCCACCCTCCATCTCGTAAGCAAACCCGCGTCCGGCCACGCATAGGGCTTCCCAGCCAATTCTCCTCGAGCACCGTCGAGGGGCAGTCCATAACAAGCCAGGCGTGGATCATGTGTGCCGTGAGCACACGTGAGCAGGCGAGATACAGATTCACGCGCGACTAGAACGGCTATTTCTGGGATGGGCAGAGCATGACGCCGACGTTTGCGAATGCAGGCCAGGGCACGACGCGCGTGGTGTATTTCAACTGCAAGATTGACTTTGTTAGCGCGACGTTCCTAGTACATAAGAGTAGTATGAATGTGCCGATTGGGCTTTTTGATGGGATGCCCATGTATGGGGTTGAGCCGGTGAAGGATATGGAAACGATTGTGGCGGATGTGCCCCTGGTGAATCTGGTGATGCCGGATTCGAGACAGGCGTTTTCGATATCGTATAACGTCTGAGTGGGCAGTGCAAGGTTAGAGAATCATATGCTACGCTTTTTGCTTTGTTTGGCGCGCCATTTGGATGGGCTCGGCTTGTTGCGGGCGAGAGCGAGAGCGGGGGGAAGGGAGGTATTGCAGTCAGTGCTGGTGATTGCGGTTAGCCTCAACCGAGCTGTTGATATTGTTGTTGCTCCGGAGAACGCCCGTATTTCTGCTACGGGGGCACTGTGATTGAAATGATCGGACTGTCATTGTCGTATGGCACGCGCAGCATTCAGAAGAGAGGTGGCTGTAGCAGCGGCAGCCGTAGGTAAATCAGGGCCAGGGACTGCCCGAGCTGAAACAAATGTGGCAGATGCCTCGATGGAAAAGCTATAGTAAAACAATCTAGAGCGAGTGAGAGTCGCAGAAAGAGGAAACATTGATCGTTTAAAGTTGTAGGACACAAGTGCTTCGAAGTGATGCAAACCAGACTATGTTATACTTGATGCAGCGATACAATGGGAGAGAGTCATAATACAGCATCAGTGCATGGGATGATATGATAGGTCCGTATCAAGCTACTCTAAAATGTAAACTATGGTGGGGCTTTAGCAACGAGAATCCCACGTAGAGAAGAGAGACAAGTAAAAATTGGGTTATAATCAAAATTAACATTGAGTCTTTCACATACGACCATAGGACGTTGAA
This sequence comes from Phaeosphaeria sp. A1 3.1a, assembly GCA_003501895.1. NCBI lineage: Eukaryota > Fungi > Ascomycota > Dothideomycetes > Pleosporales > Phaeosphaeriaceae > Phaeosphaeria > Phaeosphaeria sp. A1 3.1a. Next base: position 8,571 of record QVXC01000103.1, read on the forward strand.
AACAAGGCTTCCCGTTCGCTCAGCCCTATTTAAGCAACGTACCGGCGGATTAGTAGTTAAGTGGGTGACCATTAGCGAATACCCGCTGTTGTATGTTTTTGCTCTCATTACTGTTTTGCTTCCGTACGCAGTGCACAAGAAAGCAGAGATTTAACTTTATGGTAATACACTTAGATTACCGCTACATGGTTGCACACAGTACAACTTACGTAGTTAGACCTCATGCTATTCAAAGTGTTTTCGACAATTTGGCCTCGGTCCCTGTCGTTACGAACTGCGTCGCCCGAATCGCTGCGCACTATGTCAATCATTGCGACTTTACTCTTGTTGACACGGTAAAGGTGTGGGGTTGAACCAAATATACAATCACGATCGTTGCAACGAGGGTTGAGTGTACTGGCTTGGTTTTGTTTGCTACAAGGTAGGCTACGTATGTGTTATATAGTCCTGCGCGCGCTTGCGCCGTGCACGCACGTGAGTAACTATACCTATTGTAACTAGGCCGAGAGGGATTCACTCGTACATGAGTGACTTCCCTCAAGCATTCACTGTCCGCTGCTCCAGCTCTCAACAACTCTACAAGCGAATTCTAGGTAGCTACACGTCTTTGCGAAGGATTTAGGTGACCACAGCACTGTGGTTTAACTCAATTTTCAAATCGACTAACTCTAGCAAACTGTCTCGGAACCCTAAACATGCTCAGTGCACCCAAGCCAGGATTCCCCTGTCCAAGAACCCCACAGAATTGCGCGCATCTTCGCTACAACCCTTCTGGTCGTACCTGCCCTATCCACGCATCTCAGAGAGCAATATACGAAATTAATCGTCTTCAAAGTATTCCAACGCACCACCAGATAGACGGTTCTCACGAGGATTTTGGAGCTGGGGCAGCACGTAACCGATCAGCTCATTCATCCCAGCCCACTGCAGCGGGCTCTCAATTTCCTCGCATTCTCTCCTGAATGGCAGTTGTACCGCAAACACTAAACGAGCTGTCGTCACAACGCCAGATTTATACTACCCAAACTCCATGACCTTCGCACATTGGGGGACCCGACCGCCCTCCTTGATTAACTTCCAAGCAACTTCCTGCCCCTTCACTGTACATCTAAGCGACATGCCAAAGGACACAAAATCTTCTCCCAAATTAGCCTTTCCCCCAAAACTATCGTAGCAACTTGCCCCTCCAGACACCACACCCACCTTTCATCTGATGCTGCACGAAGTTGAACTCGTGGTGGCTAGAGATGCTTAAGGACCGTCCCTCTGGCCAAGTCCTCAACCAGTCCTGCACCGAGTCCCGCCACGATCTACAAGTGAAGTGCAAAGTCACTGTATCTTCCAAACTTCCCAGCTTGTCTAGCAGTTCCAATTTGAGGTCCTGCGGCCAGTCCTCCAGCGTCCTCATCTCTGCCTTCATTTCCAATCCGCCGTTCCGCGGAATTCTTCTCCCGACCTGTACCTAATTGTGTGTACAGTACCTAACAACTCCGGAACTCATCGCGTTGCACGATCCTATATAGACAGTCTAGCGCACGCCCTATTCACCTTGCCATGACTCGCCAAGGTAAAAGTTGCCCACTCTATCTAACCTTTTTAGTGACGAATAATGAGCGAGGCAGCAATGCTGAATCAGAGCTTGGCATTTGGTCACTTCACGTGTACACAGTAAGATCTCTAGTGATTCAATACTGCTTTGTACTAAGGTTGCAAGAGAGCCCAGCTGTCAAATGACTATACTACCTCTCTGCAATGCTCGTCAAAATATTCTTCGTTGTCACTTGTGCTGAAGCTTTACGACAACCAGCTCGACTCACTCGCACAGGGACAGTACCTATCACGTAATCATCTGTGCCACCTTACGCGCCGTGAACTCCAAATGTCACACAAGCAATGAGCACCTCGTACTGGCAGCAGTGGGCTAAATATTTGCTTGCAGCGCTAGATACATGGTCTCGGGCTGCTCCCGCAGTCGCGCCAGCCGCCACTCTACCCTGTTGACATGCAGAATACGATGTGGGTGTACGTTAACTGCCGATACTGCCAGGAGCGCCGAACACCATCACCGCACGAAGCTTTCGGTGTCGAGCAAAGCAGGTTCTTATAGTAGCTCCCGCTTGCTCCTTCACTAGACTTAGACGGTGTCCAATTCTGTGGCTCTTGCAATATGTCCGGAGTGCATACGGAGATGCATTCTTATATCAGGCAGAAGTCTTGCTCATGCACCTTGCCTTCGTTTAGATCGTCCATGACCTCTCCATGCATAATATTGTCGATGTAAGCCTGACCCATGAGGAGAAACTTATCGCCCCGTGGTCGCAGTATGTAAGGCGTATGCCCTCCATACAGGACCACAACGATGTCGTTTACACACATGCATTGTGGACCGAGACCGAGGCAACCCTTGCTTGTCCAAAACATGCGACGTTGTCTGCAATGGTCGATGGCATCCTGCTCGAATGCCTTGGAATATTCATTGTGGCCACAATTGTCGTCAGTACCATCGCGGTCTAGGTGAGCCAATCGCCTCATGACAAGCTCAAATGCAGAGAGGTAAGTTTCGCGTACGCCTGCATCTAGGTCCTCCAAATCTTTGTTGTAATAAGTGCCGACAGTCATGGTACGAGCCAGGACTTCTTTATAATCTTGTGCGTATGGCCCAGAGCGGATCTTGTTGAACACATCAAGGAAAGGATGTGTCACATTCTCCTCGGCTCTGGTGACGATATCCATACCAGTCTCAACAGGTATAAGAGGCTGCATCGTACTCACATGAGAGATTGTATGGATATCTTCCATGTTGCAGTCAGCTGTGTTCTCCATCTCTTGACCCTGCTCATCCTTGATTCTGTAATCATAGTCATGATCCTCCAAATTAAAGTCCATGATTTCGTGAACTCCAAGAACTGTGTCCCATACAACGCCCTTCAGACAGAGAATTTCTGGTGTTGCTTGGCATTGTTCGGCGAGACTGACAGAAGCATGCCTGCTGGGGTTCCATCGAATGTCTTCATCGGGATAGCCAAGCACCAGTGCAGGTTCGGAATTGTCCCATCTTGGAGCCCAGGACCTGTATTCGGCGGTGCCATCATAGTCTGGCGGGTGGGAAATGAAGGCGAATGCGCTCAATTTAGAGTGCAACTGAATATCAGTCACGACAACGTCTGCATACACAGCGCCGACGCTCTTTGTGTAATCGATTTCAATGGCATCTGCCTCAGCCCTTGGGCTCACTAGACTCAACAGTCCATAAACTTTGTCCTTCGGGTCTGTGGACTTAAATTCAGCGCCACTATGCAATGTCTACAGAAGATTGTTTGTCTCGTTCCTGAACATTAGATCCGCAGGTCCAGTATGAATAGGCGCGAACAAAGTAGTTAGTCGTTCATCAACTCCACTTGCGGTTATCGGGTCAGATAACCATGATGCTGCCAGACCAAACTCTTCCCAACTGATCTCATACTCGCCACAAAGCACCTGCGCATCGCACGCCAAACGAATCTCTTGAACACACCAGATGCGCGTGAACCATGGCCGTGCAAATAGTTCCACTAGACTGGCGCAAACGGCGGGAGCGAACAGTTCAATTGGGGGATCGAGTCGGTCGCTGATGGCTTTAACGGCTTCGAAAGCTCGCTCGGTATGTTCGGGGTTTGCAACTCCCAGCCAGACAATCACTCTTGTTGCGAACGGGTAGATGCTTCCCATCAAGAATACTTGATGATTCCGCTCCTCAACATCATTCTGGTTTATGCAAATAGCATCCGCCCAAACAACGCGTGTCAGTTGTGGGAGTCGCAACTGCAACAAGGCATTTGCGAGCTCTGGTTGGATCAAGAAGCGCTGTCCATTGCACTGCACTTCAATCGCAGGAGTTGGACAGCCCCAGACGTACGATAAAGCTTCGAAGGGTGGGGCAGCATCGATTGCGAAAGGAAGACAGGTGCATATGATTTGCTGGTCGTGGTGCTGGGAAGGATGTATAAAAAGCAGCCGGAATATGCGGCCGCTGAGAATGCGTTGCTCGTGGACGGGAGTCGCTAACATCACGCACTCCTTGCACTGACGAAGAGCTATTGAATTCAACAAAAATGTTGGTTCGTCGTTCAGGTACACGTTGCTCATTCGCATATTTGGCTGAGAAACCATGATCTGCCAGGCTGCGGCGTGGTAGGCCCAATCCTGCATAGGTGGCTGAACCAGGAGGTGGCACAGTCTGCATGTGACAAGCCGGATGAGCAACGGAAACCTGTCAGCAAGATACCGTGAACAAGAGTCTTGTAGTGATAGACTCACTGTCATTAAAGCCTCCTGTTCGTAACAGCGAATTAGTTGTTGTTGTATGTCTTTTTAGAAGTCTTTCATGCAATAAGACATCCTCAGCCATGCGCATACACATGTCCCTATTCAGCGCCGCCTGTACAGCAGGTCCTGACGCGCGCTAGATTTATCTCCCTCCTCCCTTAGACCAGCGTATTAGCTCCTAGCAACTCACTTATTACTCTCTTTCACTGCGACAATTACACTAGACTGTAGGTAGTACCCCGTAGTCAGATTTCTGTAACTAGTACTAATTGACGCTACTATCCGGCCTGCATCCCGCACCATCGGTACCGGATACGGTAGAATTAGGGACATCTGTGGTGAAGGGCCAGGAGACAACAAGGCTTCCCGTTCGCTCAGCCCTATTTAAGCAACGTACCGGCGGATTAGTAGTTAAGTGGGTGATCATTAGCGAATACCCGCTGTTGTATGTTTTCCGAGATTTTTTTGTTCCAGAAATCTCTTGCTGCCCGGTCGTCATGAGCTGGAGTCGGGAAAGTGCGGCGGGGCCAACAAGCATCGAATGTAATGTACTCGCTATCTCTTTTAAAGCATGTATATGCAATGAGTTTGTAAATAAACATGACAGAGAGCAGTAAAGACGCCATTACCCGCTCGCCAACAAATGGTCTCAGACCTGGCCATACTCAGAATCAAGGCTCCTTGCATGACCTAATACGGGGCCATAGTACTAGTCTAACATCTCATTATCATAAAAAGGGCAAAGGTTTCGCTATATTCATCTTTCTTCTACAACAGCGTCTTTATGATTATGCGTCAGCAACATTTTAACGAGCGTGGACAACAGAGAAGACGCTGACACCATTCTAACCAAGAAGCTAGATGAGATTAGCTCGGCTTTTCCATAATTCTGGACGCCTAGCCATTGGGTTTCACATGGCCGAACGGAATTTGTCACCTAGAATGAATTGCGAGGGAAACTAAGCTTCTTTGTCCTTGACATCAGTGTGGACCTCTGCATTGATCGAGCTCCGGAACCCAGTCTCCTCGGCCTTGTCGGGATTCAGACTTAGATATTTGGCATCATGAGGCTCATCGTTCTCCCCAGGGCAATCGTTACATTTGTGGTGAACACGCTTATAATTTTCGTTCGAGATGACTTCCGTAGCGTTGAATTTCGAACAAGCACCCTGTCTTAGGTCAGCACAACTGGTACCAAGAGGGCTCCTAACAAATTACCCAGTGGCACTTATCGGGCTCATTTTAAACTATGTTTGTCGTCTACATGCTAGTGGTAGTGATGAGTGTTGAAACAGGAGAAATTTGCGACTTGGTCTTGGAGCAGAGGCTATGGAGTAAAGAGAAAGTTGAACAACCATTGGTGAACCTCTAAACACGAGAAAGTATAGCCCAAATCAAGAGACCTACTATTCCTCACGTGCCTGAAGCTTTCGAAGCATTCTCAAGGGATACACAGACTGACATCGCCACGAAATTGCACGCCAAATGCCCACACGCGCCGCAACGCAATGATCATGTAAAAAGCCTGGCTCGTCTGGATTGAGTCGGTAGAGGATTGCTCTATCAAATACGCTACAAGGTCATGATCGCCGATCGGGTCTGTTCGGCGTGGATATTTCGTCTGAAAATGTCAGAGGAAAAGCTGTACCTAAAGGGAAGCAGAGAGCTCAGCTGCTCTGGTGTAGATAACATCGTTGACAATTGTCCAGTTACCATTGTATAACTCTACGCAGTATTTGGACATCTTTGACCACTTGTGAAAGCCAGAGTTTCACTATCCGGATGCTATCTGTAGATGTATATGTGTGTTTGTCCATGTGTGGACGTCGGACCTCCTTTTCATTCTGCGACGGGTTTGGAATCGATGTCGAAGTGTTGTTGCACAAAGGTAGGACTGCTTTCGCTTTGCTTCCCCAAAGCGTATGAACATGAGGTTGTCGCGATAATTGATTCTGCAATCGGTAGTGTCCAACTTCGTCGTGCATGGGATTTTTGGTTCCGTTGCACAAATCGACAGTTTGGGATTCTGAGAACGACCCTTCGATACCTTTCTGGCAGAGGGACTAAGTGACCTCCAATTCTTGAACCTTGACCTGGAATGTGTTGTATGTCTCAGGTACGAGGGCGGCAATGCCTACGCGCCTGAATTCTTTCTCCGAGACTTGCTGAAGAAGAAGTGCCAGATAGTTAAACCGTTTGTGCTCGTGCTGCCTCGTCTGATCATCTGTAGAATCCTAGAAATAGTTAGCTTGAGTGAACAGTAGATGCACGGGTCTCTCTTACAGAATCGTCATCTTCCACATCAAAAACATCTCGTCTGTCTTCATCCTCTGGTCTTTTCGCTGCTAGCCAGGCATGGGTACATTCTGTTGTGGTGTCGTCATCAAATCGAGCAAGACCTGTGATAGTCTGAACGCGACTTCCATCGAGGCAAAAGTAGCCAGAATCTCCATCGCGCGAGAAAAAGAGACTATAGTCACATCTCGTATGCCAGAGACTATCACGAAGTTTACTGACCTCTTCTCGATCATCTCTTGCAATTGGAGGTAGCTGGACGGTACTCAAATGCCCTAGATTCTCCAGATGTCCAACAGAAGTAAGTGCTAGTCGTTTCGGCATTACTTGTATCATGTCGACATTAGTTGTTGTGAAACCAAATGGCCAAGTTTTGGCAAATCCGGTGGCGGCCCAGCTCCATGAAGGGATGTGAGCCAGGTTGCTGTTTTCGATATGACGATAGGCTTTGGACCAAAGCAGTTGGAAGGCGAGATTTTCTTTCCACACACCGTGCTCGGAAATGTGCTCATCTCGTAGTTGTATCTGACCCGGTCTAGACGTGCCGATTGCTAAACCAGGTCCCGAACACCCTTGATACAAATCAACAAATCCTCGGATAGCTTCAAGGCGATCTGACGCGAATGTTAGAGATCTTCTTGTGTATTCTTCTAACACATCACACCATCGAAACGGTCGAATGGGACAATTTAACTCTCCTCCTTTTTCATTTGCTTACACACAGTTGCATAACCACGAGATGCAATCTGGCATGAATGCGATCGTGCGTCGTGCGAGAAGTCGTTCTTGAAGCGTCCAAGCCCGACCTTCGAGGGGACCGTCGCTCGAATCGCCCATATACTGCGGCATTATGCGCATCATATTGAACGTCCCTCGACTCTGTCCAGCCTGTCTATAAGACAGCCGTAGAAAACTCGAGCGCAGTCGCTCGTCAATGAAGAGGCCTTCACTTGAGTCTTTTGCGCCGGAGGCAGCCACAACCAACGCCGCATTCGAGTACACATCTCTCATTTTCGCCGCTTCTGAATGCCAATCCTGGGCGTTGTCCTGTATGATGCATAGTGAGTCGATCCAAACGTATCTGATACCGATGTCTTGCGCGAGTTCCACAGTGTCCTGGAACGTCTTGGGTAGATTACCATGGAGTATACCTTCCCGATGCGCCTGATAAGTCTTCAGCGTTGTACGTAACGGCATCTTTTCCTGCGCACCCCAGCAATGACTGAGCATGGCAGTCTTACCGCCAGCGCTGAACGAGACTGCACACTTGATCTACGTGAGGGCCATGGACCGGTGGCAGATCTCTCAGGGTTGCACTCGCCGAACTGTCTAGGAAACCTTGTCAGAAGAGGGCCAGCATAGAGTTACAGATTTAAATCACCCTTATCTGCCCAGATGATATAATTCGCCTCATTGATACGGACTCGGCAACCTTGAACAGGGCTCCGACCAGGGATAAAGCGTTTTGTGATGCTGTATTCCCGATCAATATACCCTTTGAACTTCCAATTCATTGCCGTGCTGTGTTGAGACATGTACCTAAGGTCTCTGAGGTCCGTCGAAATGATCTCGCATAATCTGCACGTAGACAGACCGTGATCTTGTGCAGACAAGTGTATATCTTCGAATTTAACAACGCTGTTCCACGGTTCATCCGCCTCTACAGGACCCGTGACCATAACTTCGGTAAGTTTGATACAGAAGTCACACAGATCTGTGATGTCCTCGATGATTGGTTCTAGTGCGTTCGCGTCTTGAACCCCATCTTGCTCAGGCATTGCGATCGTCAGGACGCAGAGCAAAGCGAACAAACACGTAGTAGGAGGAGATGTTGAATAAAGATACGTTAGACGCAAAGTGTGTTTGATAAGCAACGAAAGCAGTGCGAGAAACGGCGAGCAGGTGCAATACTCGTTGCTTCTTCAGTCCCTGCGATGAAATCAGACAATGGTCGAGCACGAAAGAAAGAAGGAGCAGCAGGCAACAGCGAGCAGGCTGAGATCGCAACGTGCGTCCACGTGACTGGCTACACAGCTTGTGGCGGCTGAGCGCAGAATCACCAGCCAACAGCACATGCTCTCGCCTGTCTGCTGCGCGACTACTAACATCAAAAACGATAAGAAAAAGCAAAATGGTCTTAGATATGAGTCTTCGAGATGCGGAAATGATTCGTACACAATGAGCAAGTATACTGAGATCGGGACAGATTAGAAAGAGCCAGCAAAGAAGAACGAAAAACGATCGCATCATCTAACAAAGCATGGTGCACATTGAACAAAACACGCAGAATGGGCTTAGATATGAGTCTTCGAGATGCGGAAATGATTCGTACATACTGAACAAGCACACTGAGATTCGGGCTAGTTAGAAAGACTGGGCAAAGAACTGCGAGGAATAATCACATCGTCGAACAAATCACGGCGCACATTGAAAACAAAACGTCGCGATGCTGATGAAGTAACGTCCTTTCGACAAGACTTTAGATCACTTTGTGTTTGAAATCGACTTTTGCCTGAATCAGATACATAGACCCATGTCGCAAGATACGAATCTCCACCCAAAACTCCCGAAATCATGCATAGATCACCGTGATATGTAAAGGTGAAGCACATATCCAATCAACGGGATATGGCAGCCTACGCATCAACCTCCATATCAATCGCGACACCACCTTCCTCCTCATCCGCGATATCCTGCTCCTTCACTCCCTCGCCATCACTGACATCAGCTTTCTCAGCCTCAGCTTCAGCCGCCGCCTCCTCGTCCTGCTTCTTCTGCTCCAGCTTGGCCTTCTCAGCGACGTGGTTGATGATCTCGGTGTCCTTCTCGTTGAACAGCCTCAGCAGCATGGCCTTGCGGTCGTCTTTGTCGACCATCAAGTTGGCGCTTCCGGGATGTCTCCAGAGGGGCAGGACCATGCGGAATGGAATGCCCTGTGAGTCGTCCTTCTCGACACGTATAAAGCAGCAGCCAATGTCCATGCCTTGCAGCTTGTCGCCGACTTCGCCAAGACCGTGCTCTCCCTCCTTGGGAAGCTTGGGGAACATCTCCACGATGAGTTGGCGCAGGGTGTTCTTGGAGGTGCAGTTGACTATCCGGTTCGACGCCCACGGCTCGATGATGCGGATGCCTTCGCTTTGTAGTCTCCAAGGCGCATGGGTGTAGTCCTTGTCCTTGATCTTGTGCGCAACGAACATGACGACGCCGCAGTGGATGAACTTCATGCCTCGGTCCTTGTTCTGCTGGAGAATGTCCTTTGCCATGGCGGACGTGTAGTAGATCTTGTTGAGCGAGAGACCCTCCTTGTTCTTGACCATGAAGCGATCGCGCGGGAAACGTTCTGAGACGCCGAAAAAGGACATGATGGAGGCAATGGTCGCATCGTCGGATGGGAGGTACTCGAAATACTCCTTGTTCTGGCTCTGGTTCTCTGACTTGAATTTGGGTGTTGCAACGGCCGAGCCGTTGGCTGCAGGTGTAGAGATGGCTTCAGTTGATCCATTTTCTGTGGGATCAGCAGGTGCATCTCCGTCTGTCTTGACCTTCTTGGCTGGCACCGGCTCTTCCTCTCCATCCAACTTACGTTTTAGGGACCCAGTCTCCGAATTGTCATCCTGCATAGTCGCATCGGCCTCGATGACGTTCTCTTTGGGTGTCGGAACAGAAGAGTCGTCCGTCTTGTCTGCAGCAGTCTGCGATCTTTGAGCCTTGGCGGCGTTCTCGGGATTCTGGATTTGCGTGACCTTGATGTCGTCGAGTTTCTCGAGTACTGCCACGAAAAAACCTCCAGTATCCTGCAAGTGAGGGTATACTCGTATGCAGTGCTCAAGAGGAATGCGCTCTTCTTCTGACGTGGTGATGGGTGGGAAACAGCCGGGAGTGATCTTGGTAGAGAACGTCCTTTCGGGCTCCTCCGCCGCGTACTTCGCCTTAGACTTCTGGAACGCTTCCCAGCTGGTGAACATGTGTGCAGTCTTCTCAGAGCCAGCGGATACCTGAGAAGTATCGAGTACCTTCCAAACGTTCAGACCAGGTTTTCGCTTCAGATTGGGCAGTAGATCCGAGCAGTCCACGAGTCGCACTTTCGAGTTTCCTCCACACGCCTCGACGGCTGCAGCCACAACAGCCTCGTTCTCCACGGGGTTCATGCTGCATGTCGAGTACACCATGCGACCGCCCTTCTTCAGCATCTGCAGACCTCGGAAGAGGATGCGCAGCTGCAAGTTGTGCAGACCAAGGCCGTCCTTGGGTGTCCACTTTTGCCATACGTTGGGGTTCTTGCGCGCTGTGCCATCACCAGCACATGGGACATCGGCGAGAATGCGATCGTACTTGAGGTATTGCTTGCCCTTGCCTGAGCTCGGTAGCTCGATCGACGGGAAGATGGATGCGTCGTGTTGCGTGACGATCAAGTTGGGAAAGTTGAGTCGCTTGACCTGGTGGACCAGCATGCCGGCGCGCTTGTAGTCGGTGTCGTTGGCAATGAGCAGACCAGTGGAACGGCCGTCATCGCTGTAGTCACCATCTTCGCCGCTACCAGTGGACTCGCCGTTTGCAGCTCTCTTGACTCGTTCCTCCTCGTCGCCGTGAATCATCTCAGCCAATTGCGCAGACTTGCTTCCCGGCGCTGCGCACATGTCCAAGACGACCATTCCAGGCTTCACATCGAGGAAGTGAGGAGGAATCATGCTGACCACCTCTTGTCGGCTGATGTTGCCAGATGCAGCCTCCGCGACGAGGAACTTCTGAAAGTCAGCGAAAGGCGCATGTCGTCGGATGACCTTCTTATGGGTCTTCATGTGCCAGACAAGCTCGTCCGGGAAGGCCTCGACAGCCTCGGGAGGGGGGACTGGCTTGCCCTCGAACTTCTTAGCCGCAATTGCTGGGACATAGCGCTGCTTGAAGATCTCGCGCACAGCGAGGGCGTCGGACTTTGTGCCTGTGAAGCGAAAGCTGTTGGGCAGGTCGGTCTGCAGGGCCTTCCACATGTCCTCAAACTCGGCCTCCTCCATGAATCCGCCCATACGATAGTAGCTCTCGAAGAGCTCATTCTTGCGCGGAATGTCTGACCACGGCTCTGTCCTGGTGTCTCTGCCACCACCACCGCCGCCACCGCGTCCACCTCTGCCTTTACCGCGAAACGCTTTTCCGCGACCGCCGCCCTGTGTCATATTAGCAATTTTCTTGCGACATCGTTCTGCGATGACCTACGCGACCTCCTCTTGCCATAATTGGATACTGTTAGCGTTGGTAAGAGTATGTGGAGTGTATCGATAATTGTCGCTGTCGCAAAGCTCGAAGCTCGAGAAAATGCCAGTAGCTCCTCGAGGTGGATCGGGATTAGTGGGGTCTGGCCGCACCTGCCCTCCCGAACAATCTTGGCGGGGCCCGAGCGCGCACATGCATTTTGATTTCTCGCTCCACCAAACTTCTCTCCTCAGCTTCGACAACTTCCAACAAGCCCAACTAACCATCAGTACAATGGCCAAGTCCGCGTATGTATCTCAACAATGATGCTTCAATATCAATGCATGCTAACAGCGTCGATGCAGCCCCCACAGCATCTCCCAGAAGGACATCGAGGTCCCGGAGACGATCCTGAAGAAGCAGAAGGCCAACCAGAAGGTCACCGACCAGCGTGCCGCCGAGACCCAGAAGAAGCGTGAGGTGCGATGAACCCTCTCCCATGATCTGCGCAAGCGGTTAGGAGTATCACAGTTGGCTAAGACTCTCTTAGGCCAACAAAAAGAAGCGCGACACCATCTTGAAGCGCGCCGAGAAGTACCACCAGGAGTACGTCAAGGCCGAGCGCGACGTTATCGAGGCCAAGCGTGCCGCGAAGAGGGACAACGCCTTCTACGTCCCCGCCGAGCACAAGCTCGCCTTTGTCGTCCGTATCAAGGGGTGCGTCATGCAAAATTCTTGCGCTCGAATATCACCTAACAGCTCGCAGTATCAACAAGATTGACCCCAAGAAGCGCAAGACCCTCCAGCTCCTCCGTCTCCTCCAGATCAACAATGGTGTCTTTATCAAGCTCACCAAGGCGACCATTGAGATGCTGAAGATCGTCGAGCCTTTCGTCGCCTACGGCTACCCCAACTTGAAGACCGTCCGTGAGCTCGTCTACAAGCGCGGTTACGGAAAGGTCAACAAGCAGCGCCTGCCCATCACCGACAACGAGCTCATCGAGGAGAACCTCGGCAAGGTCGGCATTGTCTGCGTTGAGGACCTCATCCACGAGATCTACACCGTCGGCCCCAACTTCAAGCAGGCCTGCAACTTCTTGTGGCCCTTCAAGCTGTCCTCGCCCACCGGTGGTTTCCGCCCAAGGAAGTTCAAGCACTTCATCGAGGGTGGTGACCTTGGTAACCGTGAGGACCACATCAACCAGCTCGTCGCTCGCATGAACTAAGCTGGACCGATGTGCCTTTTGGGTGGAGTTACGGGAACGATACCATGATGATCACGACTGTTGGTCACACCCACTCTTGTTAAGAGTGAGGGCAGGCCGAGCCACATGCTCTGGTTAGCTAGACAAGTCTTGCACGTCCTGCGAGGGAACAAAAATTTTACACAATTTGACCACTTCATACCTTACACGTGTGCTTGCTCTTTGTGATGTAGTCCTGTGAAGGCGCAAATATTGACATCAGACCCCACGTTCATGAAATGTATACCGCGTCTGCGCTCATCATTCACCAAGCAGCCGTTTATTCGCATGTCTAAAGATACTTGGATGGAGTGTCTGGGCGACCTGCACTGCAACTCTTAGCGCGAACGAGCAGAAGCCAATTCTCCTGCCATGATCTAATTAGTGTATCGCTATACGTATCACGCCCACTGCTCGCAATTTTGAATCGTCTTTATTTTATACCTAGATCACCAAGGCATTCGATCCAAGCACTCGGGTGCAAAAATAAGCCGAACTCCTAAACCAACACCATTGACAATATTCGTGTACTTCAACCTAAGATTACTCAACAATTAAGCTACTTAGAGAGATTCTGAGTAGACAGAAATACTCCTAGACTTCTCTTCTATCAGTAGCATCATAGAGAGTAAAATCTAACTCATTTTGCGTTTCTGCAGCAACGTGTAGTAAGAGATGTTTTAGGAGTTCGCTTCATTTTTGCGCCTGCGTGCCAAGTTGCACTGCATTTCTTAGTGTGGAGGAGTAGAGCAGATTATGATAAGAGTAGAACTAAGCGTATTGGTTCTCAAGGAGCTAAACTAGAAAAAGCGCTTGGCGGGTGAAAGCTCGCTGCGATCCACACTTCAATGAGAACTGCCTAAAGAAGCAGTTTGAGCTTCAGCCTCGAGATGCACCTCGTCGAGAATGTGCGGCATAGATGGAATGTACATTAAATGTACGTGCGAAACGCCCTCAAAAGCAGATAGAGCGTAGCAGCTAGCATGTAGTATACGACGCAAGGATTTATGGCGCGAAGACATGAACTGGAAGTCGAAGTAAATGAGCTGTGGGTATCGAGGTATACGGCACTGTAAAATTCCAAGAGAGCAAACACAAAAGTCATGAGGTTTAGAGCAGGCTGTGTAGTAAATCTACATTGCGTTGATAGCAGAAGGCTTCTACTGTGTACCTTCGGGTTGAAGGGCCTGGAAGTACAGCTGGGGATGAGCAAGGATGCCATCACGCCTCACTTTGCGTTGCACTGCAACTCTTAGCGCGGAGGAGCAGACCACGCTAAGAGTCCACCGTTTACATCAGCGATCTACAAGCTAAACCGTAGTTGGCGCTTGGCGTGCTCGATTATTGTACACCGGTGTTTGTGACAGAATAGTAGCCTCGTGGCAGCCCTGTGAGCAGCTCAAGCCATGACTAATCACACTACCTCTTCCACTTCACAGGTTTGACCATATTCGGTGCTTGGCTATTCAAAACCTCGCCGTAATCGACGCTGGAAGCAAACCTTCCAAGAGCGGCAATTTGAGTTCCCAGCCGGGCATTCTTATGGAGGAGCGAATCCTGCAAACTTATACATGAAAAGGAATGTGCATACCTGCTACTCAGGCGAGTTGCATAACTAGGCAGTGGTAGGTGTACATGGTAGGAAAGCCGCAATCGGGGAGTGGGACGTATTGATGGATGTAGTGCAAGGTCTCGTCTGTCTTCGTTCAAACGAGCTCGATCGAGTCACAGTCACGTACGCAGTCAAGTGTTAAAGGGACAAGATTTCAGTGTTCCTAAGAGTGGTCCCCTTGCACTGCATCTCTTAGCGTGGAAGAGCAGGCAGGACACGCTCGAGTTTGACCAACGTCATTCGTTCGTGGCGAGCCTTCGTAAGTAGGCTACAATCCACATCTCTCAAATATTTACGATGCGATATTCTGAACTGTGAAAATGCCATCCTTTCTGCAGAACATCGTACTTGTTCGCCACCACTCACGAACAAAAAGGGGGTATACGTGCATAGAACAACAGCTCCTGGACATCCTCGGAGCCGTACGTAAGACACTGGGTGATTTCCGTCATCCAAGGATTGAAGTGAAGCTCGAGTATTGTATCTACATCGAGTCAAAGCTCAGTGATAATTGTAGGTACTCCTCCAGCTGCCCGAGTTGATGCTTCGCCGAATTTGTGGGTCGAGTGTATATTCCCGCAATTTCATTTGCCATGTAAGGCAAACAATCAGGCTGAGAATTTCACATGGTCCCCTCGTCCGCGCTAAGAATTGCAGTGCAAAGTCCGATGCAATCGACAGCGCCTAGTAATTGGTGTGGCAGGTTAATGCGGGATATTTGAGGTAAGCAGCGAACTTACCTGGTTAGGAAAGTTGAGGAATATCACAAGGCTGAATAAATGTCTGCCAAAAGGGTGAAGGTGCGTTTAGTGGGCGCATGTATATCATATGCGTGAAAAGAGATGAAGATAAAGCAACGAGAGCAACGAGCTGCAGAGAGTATTCACGGCTCGAGATCCATGGAAAACTAGAGACGGAAGATATAGTGTCGTCTTGATACGTTAACATAGTGTTTGCGTCGTTTAGTTCCACCGTCGGCTGCACCGCGGAACATACAATGACTCCAGCAGCATATGGTTCCCCGTCCCACTGCCCTCCCAAAGAAGAATAGTAGTTTCTTTCTCGCGCCTTCTTTCTCGCGCTTTGCCTTCAAAATGTCGTCAATGCTTGGGGGCTGCTTCTTTTGTGATGCCCATCCCTTCTCCTTCACCATCCCAACACTGCTCGTTCAAATCAACAAAGATCTCAATTATCTTTCTCCACCCCACTCTTCCCGCTCTTCGCACTGCGTATACTCCTCACGCTCTTCAAGCTCTTCTTACTCGTTGTGCGCCGGAGCTTCGCCTTGAACTTCTGCCACTTGCCCTTCACTGACTCCATGTCTTCTCCCCCGTGTTCCTCGCGATGACTGTCCATGCTTCCGCGCGGGTACTCCACTTCGCTACCTTGGTCTACGCTCTCGACGTTCCTGCTGTGTCCGCGCTCTTCACGAGGTCTGTGTGTGTCGCGTGGCTTTGCTATCAGGATGAACTGTAACGTCTGCCACGCGGGCATGTTTGCGATCGGGCCGTCGGAAGAATTGGCTTGAGTCGCGGCGTTCTTCCACGGGCAGTGTTCGCGGTGAGACTCGAGGAGGTTGAGTCGGAGCGAGTCTATTGGGACGTCAAGCTTCTTGCTCATCTCTTTGAGGCGTGTGTCTGATGATAGCCAGAGCCCGAGACGCTGGAAGCAGTGGTCGCATGTTGCGAGGGCTATGCGCGACTCTGATAGTCCTGACCAGCCGAAGAGGGCGAAGAGGAACGCAACCTTATCGGCGTCGGATGTTGGTGGTGATATAGCTGTCGAGGTGAACAGACTACTCGGAAGGCGTTTGAGGATGTCAAGTATGGAGGGTTCGGGGTACATGATGTTCTCGAGGATCGGCAGATCGGCAGCGACTGCTTGGGAAGACTGGTAGCGGGCAAGCAGACTCGCGATGCTGGGTGCCCGGGTCGCTATGGGAATATGATAGATGTCCTCTGCTCAGATTGTTAGCGTGTACATCGCAATGATATTGTCTAAATGTCTCACCTTGACAGCCGCGCTTTCTCCACAGACAGTCCTCGGCATGGCCCGTCTCTATCAGCTCGATATATCGCTGCACCAGCTTGTCGTCTACATCGACTGACATGTCCTCGCTCATGTCGATGGCCTTGCCGGTCAAGCCCTTCCTCTTCGGGTACAGCTTGACCGCAACGCGCTTCTCGCATCCTCCCTTACATGCGACAGTGTTCCAAGCATCACAGCTCCAGCCTCGTCTCGCCCATTCAATCTCGTTGACCGCGTCAGGCTTCGTCGTCCACTTCTTCACATCTGCAAACGTCTTCACCCTGCTCAGGAACTGCTCCTGGCTGTGCGGTTGGAAGTTGGGCGTCTTGCGCGGTGTGGACGACTTCGAGGCGGTTGCTTTGCCGACGATCCTGACGGTGCCTGACCGCTGTGGTGTCATGAGCTGGTCCTTCAGCGCCTGTATACGCGCCTGGCTTGCGGATATGCTCCTGTCGCGCTGCATACTCGCCTCGGAGCTTCGGGGACGCTTGTTCGGCGGTTCAATCAAGGCGTCGCTCGCTAGTGATGTGCTCGACACGTTCGACTCTCGCAGAGTGCTGGCTAATGAGGTTGTGGATGTGCTGGCTGCGATGCTGTCGACGAGCTTGTGGAATTTGCGCTTGGTGGTCGCCAGCGCTGGTTGTGTCGTCGCCATGGTGAGAGCTGTCGGTATTCACCGTTGTGCTATCGTCGTAGTGGCAGTAGGATGATCGTGCGTGGTGAAGGGCGTTTCACGTGCGAGCAAGCGTGCTCTTTGTGACAGCGATCTTTGTTTACTTGTCGCGGGAGTGGAAGCAGCGCGCGAGAACACAGCTAGTATCTCGCGTCGCTATGGCTGATGACTGAACAAGGAGATAGAATTCGAAGAGCTGGAGGTTAGTGCTGCTCAAGGGCGGCTGTGTTGTGGTGATGCTGGCATGCGATGAGAGTGTTGGTTACCATGGCGGCGGTTCCAATTGGGAAACCCCCGAACTGCTCTCCGAATGCCATGTTACGTCAATCCACTCCCGCAACCCCACCAAAGCTCCCACTTTGCCCTGCAGCACACTAATTAGAGCTTTGTATGCTTTTTATTAGCTCATGTCCACCCAGATTGCGACATCCCGATATTTTCTGCTAGCTCTAGTCATCCTGGCCATCTCATTACTCGCTCCCTCGCTCCTGTCGCGGAGCGTTGCTCGTCTCTCACAAGTAAAACATCACTTCTACCCCTCCTCCACAATCAGCCATCTTCTCAAACCCCAATCCACCACCAATCGCACTCTATACAGCATGGCCTACGAGAAGGAATTGGAGGTCGCCCTCCTCGCTGTCCAACGCGCGTCCATCCTGACCAAGACGGTCTACTCGAGCCACTCCAAGGGCACCCTCTCCAAGAGCGACTCGTCACCCGTCACCATCGGCGACTTCGGCGCACAAGCCCTCATCATCGCCTCGATAAAGCACGCTTTCCCTGGCGACGAGGTTGTTGGTGAAGAAGATGCAGACGACCTGCGCAAGAACGAGCAGGAGCGCAACCTGGTGTGGGATCTCGTGCAAGCCGCCAAGCTCGACGACAGCTCAGCTGAAGACAAAATTGGCGGGCCAATCAAGAATGTCGACGACATGCTCACTGCTCTTGACAGCGGCAGGAGCAATGGAGGCAGGAGCGGCAGGATCTGGGCGCTCGACCCCATCGATGGCACAAAGGGCTTCTTGCGTGGAGGACAGTATGCTGTCTGTCTGGCACTGATGGTCGATGGTGTACCAACAGTCGGTGTGATTGGCTGCCCCAACCTTCCAATCGATGACCAAGCACCACTCGACAGCTCTATTGGCGCTGATGCAGACGACAAGGAGGGCAAGGGTGTTCTCTTCGGTGCTGTGAAGGGCGAGGGAGCTACCAGCAGACCCCTCAGCAAAGGAGCACTGCAAGAGTCTAAGAAGATCTCAATGAAGGCAGTTCCGGACGTCAGCCAAGCCACTTTCTGCGAGTCTGTCGAAGCTGGTCACTCGTCTCACGGCGACAACGCCGCCATTGCCTCGAAGCTCGGCATCACCAAATCCTCAGTGCGCATGGACTCGCAGGCGAAGTACGCATCAATTGCGCGCGGCGCAGGAGACATCTACCTCAGACTGCCGGTCAGCAAATCATACGAAGAGAAGATCTGGGACCACGCAGCAGGCGTAGTCCTAGTTCAAGAGGCAGGAGGCGAGGTCACAGATGCATGGGGCAAGCCGCTGGATTTCGGCATTGGCAGGACCTTGAAGGAAAACAAGGGTGTGGTAGCAGCACCCAAAGACGTCTTCCCTCAGGTCATCAATGTCGTCAAGGATGTATTGAGCGCCAAGCTATAGATCTACCAAACATGATCTGAAGTCATCTACTCGCTCCTAACCTTCACCATGCCCTTGATTCTCCCAAAGCAAGATGGCACGAAACAGTCTTTCCACTCCATGTCTCTTTCCGTCGTATATCCCGTCGTTGTGATCTCGAACCGCCGAAACATGTGTCCTACGGCGAGGTGTAGCAGTGCATTAGCCAGGCTTCATGCATTGTCAGCTCGACCATAAATCGCAATTCAGAAAATCAAGACACTCACTTCTGACCAATACAGCTTCTCGACCCCCTCGAGAAACTGACCATATGCTTGTCGCGCAGCGTGTACGTCTCCGCATCACAGAGCCACCGCTCGGGATCGAACTTGAACGGATCAGGGAAGACGTCTGCGTTGGTGTTGATCATGTATATGCATGCGTTGACGGCAGTCTGCTCGATCATCAGCAAACCTTTTCCCTCACATCTCATTTAGAACAGTGTGGAAATAACTTACACCACCCGGTATCCACGTCTCCCCAAACTTCGCGCCCCCAACCGGTACCTTGCGCATCATCCGCCCCGGCACTCCATAGCTCAACCTGAGTCCCTCCTTGACCACCGCACGCATATACTCGAAGCCCTGCCCCTCCAGCCTTGCCGACGAGACGAGTTCATCCCTCCCCATATTCCGCTGTAGCTCAGCGAGAAGTTTGCTCTCGATACTTGCGTCCTGGGTGACGTGCCACAAAATCCTCCCCAACGCATTTGCCCCCGTATCCGTCCCCGCTACAATCATTAGACACCCATCTGCGACCATGTCTTCTTTCGCTGGGGTTTCTTGACCCTTGGTGATGTCGGGGTTACACATCGCATCAAACATCGTCTTATCTTTATCCTTATCCTTATCCCCTTCCTTGCCCTGCTGCTGCTGACCTCGCAGCGCCCACGCCTCCTCAACCCGTTCCCTCGCGAGCGCCTGCATCGTCTGAAACCCGAAAATTGGACTGAAGTACTTTTCCCGCACCCACTCTGGCGACGCGAATATCAAAGAGTTGAGGAGAGAGAAGAAACGAGGGAAAAAGGTGGATGTGATGGCCATATCCATGCCTTCCACCATTCTTTCCAACGTCTTGTTTGCGAATCCGGGACTAGATAGTGCGTCGAGATCGGAGTGGAAGCAGTACGACATTACGATGTCGGCGGTTAGGCATCTGAACCCTAGAAAGAAATTCACCACGCTCCCATCCGCGTGACCGAGCTGCAGCAGGAACTTTCCGAGCTTGGGAAGCAGGAGAGAAGTCTCAGTGCGCGAAATAGCCGCGCGACTAAAAAATGGACTGAGGAAGGCGCGGCGCTTGGATGTTGCGGGGAGGGTGGTGAGGGATTGCAAGGAGCCGGTGAGGAAGGGGTTGGAGTGCCAGATTCGATCGAATTTTGAGTTGACTTTATGAATCCTAGTCATATCCATCAGCGCCTTAACTCTCTTCCGTGTCTTAGTTCTTTCCATCTCTATTCGTATCATAATTTGCGGAAATATATCCCACGTTCACACAACACCGGGTAGGAGTTCGACGTACTGATTATACGCCCCCAACCCCTGCACATGCACCTCATTCGGCTGGATTCTCACCACCGGCCCATAGCGCGCGTGGAGATCGGGGAGGAGCTTGACGAGGCCGTCGCTGAGGATGTCGTGGTAGGCGTTGTAGAGGGATGTGCAGGCGGCGAGGCGGGGGCCGGGAAAGGATGCGAGGGGGTGGAGGGAGAGTCTGTAGACTATTTTGGCGAAGATGTAAGATAGGGTTAGGGCGAGGAGGGGGAGGAACATGATGATTAGAATATTCTGGATTCAGGTGCGGATTGAGTGAAAAAGAGGGTGACAGATGGCTTGGTTGGCTAGTTATCTGCTGCTCAAGGTTGCTACGTGCGCGCTCGATAGTTCAGGAAGCTTAGCAACGTCCTAGCAGATGAGGAGTGAAGTCAGTTTATGAGTTTGAGATACGTGATCATTGCGACGCCATGTACGCATTTGGTAGCTGTTTGTCGATATTGACTTCGTTCTGATTCGTCCGCAATGTCAGCACTAACCAGACGCAGTGAGAATCTGTACAAAGATGACAATTGGCTGGCAGAACAGATCGATACTCACGGGATCGCTTAACCTTCTGATCTTCCAGCTGTGTACGTTCTGTTGTTCTTCTCAATTAAAGTCTCCATCAGACTCACCTCCACACTTATGCTCTCTACACCAACTAGCTAATCATACATGACACCCACTCTCATCAGATATTCCCTGTTGGTTGAAAGAGTTATATCAAGGGTGCCTCGAAAGGATGTACATCCACTGCGCAAATCGTGTTGTTCGGCAGCAATTCACCAGTCTCCAGGAAATGAAGGACGTGGGCAGAAGTGCATGCAGATGGGATTCCCGTGACTCCGTGCTGCTAACATGTTATTCTCCGTCGAAAAGCGTTCACATATAGAGCACTGACCCCTACGCCGTCTTGCAACATGACATGTGATCCAGGAAAGAAGGGCGCCATCTTGAACGGGCTGGAAGTGAATGGGTCAATTGTATTGCCAGTGAAAAGAATCGGACTATTGGTCTGCGTCCTCTCAAATTCTAGAACTCGTTAGTCAGTCCGGCACATGATCAGGGCACTTGGCTACTCACTAGCTGCAAAGACCTGGCTCTCGGGAGGAGTGATTTGCCAATTCCAGCACCTCACCGTTATCAGAGTCGCCCACGTCTCCCCAAAGTACTTGCTAACACCGACTTGCTTCTCCATGTACTCGGTAAACACTTCCGGTGAGCTAATGTTATACCGCTTGTTCATGTCGTTACACGTAAAAGCCATGCGAGACAGCACGGGGCTGTGCTCGGCTACATGAGTGAGCTCGCTCGGGATCTTGCCTTTACTTCCTCCGCTCACGTCCCACACAGTCATAAGCGCGGTTGCGTTTCGATTCTGTTCAAGCCCGGATAGTATACCTGCGATGACAGGGAAGCCCTTGATGAACTCGTATAGCTGGGTGTACAGTGTGCTTCGGATGTCTGTGGCTTTCATGACAGTGGGATACTTCACGAGCTCCGGGTCCGTGATAACTAGTGGGTTCTTCTCCACGTCTGCTAAGATGGCGTCGAACCTATCGCGCATGTCGTTGATCGAGGTGCTGTTTGTGTAGAATCTGCACCTTGGCCCGGCGGCGTAACAGCGTTCGAAGAAAGCATTCATCGCATCGTCAGCCTGCAGGATACCCGTCGTCCATTCCCCACTATAGTAGTCTTCGATATCAGCAACGCCATCGAGGACGAATCGCCCAAGACGGTGGGGATATAGCTTTGCGAACGTCGCTCCTACAATCGTGCCGTAACTGACGCCGTAGAAGTTGACTAAGCTTTCAGAAGGTATGTTGCCCTGAGTTTCAGCCAGCTTTTCCGAATAATACAGCATGTCGCGTGCTATCGCCGGCGTATTGATGTATCGGACAGCATTACTCCGCGCCTTCGAACACCAATCACTCAGCCCACCAACCATGAGCCAGAAATCTCGTCGCGATCCTTCATCGGTTGTGTCGAGATTGGCTGCCAACGCAGTATTCAGCACATACTCCCGATCATATGTGTTCTCGAAGCATTCGACAGACGGCCCACTATTGTTCACTCCTCGAGGATCCATGCCGACGAGATTGTACGACGTCCCGAGGATGGGCAAAAGGCTCGTGATGAACTGTGCATTTGCGGCAGAGTTTCCAGGTCCTCCGGCATTGACAAGAATGTCGCCCTTGGCGGGTTGTTTTGTTGCTGCAAGCTTCATGAAGGCGACGTGAGTGGTGCCTGCTGAGTGGTTGGAGTAGTCGAGGGGTACTTGAAGGTTCGTGCATGTGAAGTTTTGGAAACATGGCGTCCAGTGGAGGTTTGGAGTTATTGGGATCTGGATATGTTATCAAACGTGATGATTGCGAGGTCAGTTGGTGGTTTTGGTACCTCCGCGAAATTGAAAGGCATGCTGGTACTTGTGTAATTCGCGCCGTGTTGTGCTGCTACAGCAATAATTGTTGACAGGAAGGGAGCCCAGAGGCAAATCATCATAGCGAATGACTTGGTTGGAGTGGACGAAGACAATACTTGAGGATGGTGTGCTTGCGATGCTGACGAGTCCAATCTATGCTTGGATGTCGCTCCATTTTATACGTTATGTAGTCGGCGAAGTGCACGGCGGCGGCTTCAATGCTATTTTTGTCAGTCCGGAGCTTGCCCACAAGAAGCTGGGATGTACTGGAAGGCCTCACCTGATGATGTCAACGTGCTTGTAGAAGAAGGCCTATTTTCCACATTGACGGAAAGTGACTGTCTGATGTACCTGTACCTTGGTCGGAGCTAGTCGCGGCCATTTCGCAAGCCTATAATGGACTAGCGTAGGTGTGACGTGCAGTTCGGAATTCGCTTCATTAGAGCGACTTTTACTCGTGGCTGGTGCTCATGCAAGTAAGAAAAGCGAGCTCTACCAATGACTGCCTTCAGGCATACCAGCAGCTAAGATTATACCGACATTAGCTAGATCGCCAACTGCCATGCCGATCTGGAGTTCCGGCTCAGACACACGAAAGATCGCTGAATGGCGTCACATCAACTTCAATGTTCATTATCTTACCCCACAGCCTCACAGTGACCATGAGACGAGATGAGGGGCGTAGGACGTTGACCAATAGCATCATGATCTATTCTCAGCGACCCGTGCGTCGTGTTTGTCCTGTACGAACGAGCCGGTTTCGAGTGATACACCGCACAGCCCGCTCGACGAGATCATCGCCCTTTGCCACCTCAGTAACAAAATACAAGTTTATGTTTAGAGTCCTGTAGTGCCTTGTATGGTCATCAAGAGGATAGTGTATAGTCTACACGTAGGTGTAGTACTTTTGGGTAAGCTGTACGCACATGAATTTCCCTGCATCACTCAGAGCCAATTCATTCGAATTCTATCGAGTGCCCAGATATCTACACAACGAAATTGAACGGCCGATCGAAGCACTGATCCCAGCCCGAAAGCCCCCTGGCCCAGAAGCGTACGAGTACCGCGCGCACCTTCAGGGGACTACCGCCTCCTTGGCTGCGACTAAGCGCCAGCAGACTCTGGCTGATCCAGTCCTTGTTCTCCAGGCTGCGATCTGTAGCGTCAACTCCAGCGATTATCATCGGCCACAGCGTATGTTGAATGATCTTCGGGGAGTCCATTGCCTGTTTCAGTGATGTACGAAGATTCTTTCCGAATTCAGATCGAAGAATCTCCATCCGAGACGAGCGAGGTAAAACCTCGAGAAACTGCAGGGACGTGATGCAATAGACTGCAGTTGCAGCCTTGTACATATTCGCAACAATCAGCCACTCCTCAAAAAGAGGCCCTGTAGCCCACACACGGGGTTCGAATGCTGTGATGTTGTCCAAGATTTCTTGAGCTTCTGTGACGCCGGTTTCGTCGGGAATTGGTGAAGAAGCAGCTCGTTTCCGGAGCTGATTAACACACATGATGTTTAGGAAAAGGTCCAGGGGACACAATATGTGAGGGAACATGTGGTTATACAAAGCTTTTACATCACGTAGCTGTTGTGTTGGAGGCCCGCAATCTTCGGCCTGATTGCCTGCGGGACTGACGGTGTTCGACAGCATGATGATGCTTGCAGAGCATCAGCTTTAATTGTAACACTCTGTGATGGTCCCAGGCTACTCACATCATGTAGACAGCGATGCTCGTCGCTAAAGAGCGTGATTTTCCCACCAGTTTCATCGCCCCGCCATGCATGTGGATGAGCCGCTGCAAACTATTTGCATGGAGGCGCCAATGTACAGGGGCAGAATCTTGAAGCTGGGGCAGAAACAGTTAGCTCAGATTGTGAGTTTTTCCATCGCCATGTCCCTAGAGTGATACAATATTGCATTTGCATTGTATGGCATGGGTTGCATGTCGAATATTCGACTATACTCGGGCAGCTGTTTCGGGGTGTTGTGTGAAGACTTACCTCCATCGTCATGAACGAAAAGATTGAAGATATCGTTGAGTCGCTGTCCGTTGATTTCACGTTGCTCACTTCATCACTAAGCGCCTTGATGGCGGCTCCTCTATGTCGGAAAACCTTCGTCCTGACATCAATGATGAATGCCTGATCGATTTCGTCCGGGCCACTGAGCACGAAGTGATTAAGTGACGCACATGTAATTGCGTGATGAATCGTGAGTGAGATTGAACTCAGGAATTCGAGTGGGACAGCTACAATACTGGGATTGGGCACCAGTTCTGCGGCTTTTGCGTTGGGGATTATGCGCTCGTTGTCTGACTCGGTGAGCACGCATTGCAGTTTGAGTGCATGGTTTCCCATTAACCTACAGTATCTCCAAGCATCCAGAACCTCGAGATTGTCATTGGACAAAGGACTATAAAGTGGCGCACGTCTGGAACGAGCCTGATGGTGGTAAGGTGCTTCTTGGTCGACCGTTGCAGTGGGTCGCTCCTCTATGATCCGGTTGGAGGAAACATGCTCACCATGTCTTGTGTGCGCTCTGTTGTTCTGTTTAGGTGGACGATTCGGCACTTGGATGCGGATATCTGTATTGATCGCCTTCTCGTCGCTCGAGACATGGGATACATTACGGCTGTACACCTTAGTAGGCCGATTTTTGCATACAGGGCGCAGAGACACCCGTCCCGGTTGGAGCCACTGCAGTGGCTTCTGATCGTTGTATCCTGCGCAATTCTTGTTGGCTTGTTGACATTTTTTGCACGATGGCTGGCTGCGGTCGCACGCATAGCGTCGCTTGCGACATTCCCAGCACGGGCGACCTGCTTTCCGGGACTCGTCCTCTATTCCCATCATGTGTTGCCAGTACGTCCAGAAAGAGTCTGAAGGTGGGTAACGTATGTGATTGATGCAAATGCTCTGTAAGCCGAAGAGTCTACAGGTTCCGGTCCCTAGCACACCGATATACTGTAGCCTACATCATTTGATGAAGCAGTGGAGCGACACCGACAGCCAAAAATATTTCCAGGAAGTAACGATTGGGTGTCAAGTCTCGACAAGGACTGACCTCATCGCCTTGCCTTTCGTAAGCTCGAACTGAAAATAGCCAATAGGATGGCGATCCGTGTCTTGGCCTGTTGGCTTTCCTTTCCAGGCTGTCAGCGCTACCGCATTTCGTTAGTGTGGAGAACGAAATGGCAAGGCTGTTGCGAGAAGAAACCAGTACACGGGTTGCACTCGGAGTACGCTACGTCTTCAGATTGAAGTCTTGAATTTATAAAGTGTAGTTGATGAAGCGCACACCGATGAATCTTTTGCGTGCGTAAATCGCTGGTGTGGGAAATGACAACTTCCAAACAACAGCTATTTCGTGAAGTTTAAAAGGGCTTGAGTGCCGCAACCCGCTTGTATTATCTTAATGATTGATGAGTATGTTGTATCATGTTAGCTCCATCTTTTTGGTCATTTCATGACTGACCATTGTATGAAAGCGCAGGAAGGCATCCGGCATCATACCACATGCTGGCGGATACAAGCGGACATGACTTTTGTGCCTGATAGACAATGACAGAAAGAGAGCTTGTTTGCTGAACAAGACCACCGGTCGAAGCCTACATGCTCCTGTCAATTTCGCTCTGATGCGCTAACATGCGGTTTGTCCAGGTTCTTATAACCTCAGAAACTCGACCTTGCTGTTCCAGTCCAGGTTCCATAGTTGGTCGCTCAAATCGAAGTCAAAGAATGCTTCCCCCTGCACGTCGGATGTGAGCTCGTCCTGTGTTTCGTAGTGTCTTATCTTTTGTTAGCGAATCACTCGCAGTTGGTCTGGACAAGATTCGACGCACTTGTTGTAGTACCACGACGTGCTTTGATCCCTTTGACCGTTTTAATGAATTCTTTAAGCTGCTCTTGCGCGCTTGGAGCACCATCAATCTGCCAGCGATGACTTGACAATACTTTCGACGCCCGAGGAAGCCATTGTCCAGGCAATTCGTAGCGCTGTTCCAACTCAGGAACCAGTGACGCAGCGACATGCACGGAAGCCGCCGAGAAGACAGTGAAGAGAGCAATGCAGCGCATCATGCGGATTGGTGCGCGTAGATTGTAATCTAGGAGATTGATCGTGTCCATGGCAGCTTGTACACATATGTGACGCGATCCGATCTGCAGCCTGTCGGTTGTCGATGGCGGAATTATCTCGTTCGGTGACAGGGAAGTACTCTGACGTGCTGCTTCCAGTATGCAAGATCGTAGTAAGAGAAGTCCTGGCACACACGGAGCTAGTATCAGCTGAGATGAAGCATGCATCCGATCGACTCGGTGCTGATGGGTTGACGTTATTCACCAGCTATGGGCCTCTAAACGGCTACTTGGGCCACGAGGATTTTGTGCCGGTCTGGAAGGGATTGAACGCCCTCAAGGCGGTGGTCTTTGTGCATCCATGCAACAACGGACCTAAGTTTACGATGTTCAACGAGCACGTCATCTCTCCGGCATTCGGCTGGCCACACGAAACTGGTCGCACAGCTATGAACATGATTGTCAACAAACGGATGCAGCAGTTCCCAGATGTCAAGATCATTCTTCCACATGCTGGAGGTATACTTCCCGCATTGGTGCGACGCGCTACAATGATGGCCATGCCGGAGTTTGGCGGAGTCATGAGCGCAGAAGAAATCTATGAGGGAGCTCGCGCGTTCAACTTTGACACAGCACTGGCTGGGAACCAGGAACTATCTCCTCTGATCACGACATTTGCGAAGAAAGGCCATCTACTGTTCGGAAGTGACTATCCTCATGCATATGCTCTGCAGAGTAAGACACATTCGTATTCCATCAAACGATATCCGATGGATGACGAGCAAAGAAAGAATATATACTACGGCGCCACCCTGGATCTCTTCCCCCAACTTAGAGAACATTATAGTACTTGAGGGGGCACTCGTATTCTATCTGCATGTCTTCTTCGTTAGTTTCGCACTGTTATAAACGCTATTTCGTATTGAATCCTCTTGGTTTTACTGTGGCTGGGCATCGGGTTCAACGACCAGTTCACGGCAGCCGAATTAGGAACTGCACATTGTTAGATCAGATGTTCAAATCAAGCTTGCACTTCCCTCGGTCAGTGTCATTGTACAACATGGGTCTATCGAGTGACAGTCGTGACACTATCGTCAGCGTCCACAAAAGCGAAAAGACCGGCTAAAGTGGTCCACGAAGCGCCTACACATTCCATCCCTGTAACTCGGCTCCAGGTACTTGCGGAAACTAGGCCTACTGTTCCATCCTGTCTGAGGACATAGACCAATCAGAGATGCGGAACTGTGGATGCGTGTCAGCTTCCGGATACGTGGAAGCAAATACGAGCATTGCCATCGATCTCCCGAGTCTAAATCGCAACGCGGTGCTCGGCTACTGATTATCGTACGTTACGACCGATAACTATAAAGAGCTCCATTTTCGGATGCTTTCAAGATCACAATCTGTCTGCGTCCATTATGATGAGGACGATGAACTTCGCAAGACTCCTGCCATTGGCAGCTTGTAAGTGTCCATCTCACCGCGTGCAGCTCTAGAAATACTCAAATTTTCTTCATCTTATTTTGGAGAGTCACATGGATCACTGACCTCTGTTCAGTGTGCTACGCTACTTCTCCGATCAACACAACCTATGACTACATCATTGTCGGCTCCGGTGCATCTGGCATTCCTCTTGCCGACCGTCTCTCTGAATCTGGGAAATCCGTCCTCTTGATTGAGCGCGGCTTCGCCAGCTCTGGGCGATGGGGTGGGGACTGGAAACCTTCGTGGCTCGATGGTACGAACCTTACACGATTCGACGTACCTGCCCTTGCACAGCTTGTTTGGAATCCCGACTTCGACAATACCGGTATCTTTTGTGATGAAGGAAGTCCTAGTCCTGCTGGTTGCTTACTAGGCGGTGGTCCAGCAATCAATGCTGGGCAATTCTACATGGCAAGTACTTCGTTCTTCTCTCGCGCTCGAAGCCAATGTTCGACATCACTAACGACGCTTAGCCTACACCACATGATTTCGACCTGAATCAACCTCCTGGCTTCCAGTTCTCCGATATGTCTTCCGCTATTCATAAAGTCTCAGCTCGCCTCCCTTGGACCGACACCCCCAGTATGGACGGGAAGCGCTACCTCAGCAACGGAAGCGCTGTCGCAATCTCGACATTGACCAATTCATCTACCCCAGGTCACTACCGATTCATCACAGCAAACGAAGACAGCGACCGTAACCGCACTACAAGCCATGCTGCTTTCTTCTTCCAGAACGGCGAAAAGGCGGGGCCGATGGCTACGTATCTTGTGACTGCAAGTCAGAGAAAGAATTTTAACTTAGTGATGAACACTACCGTGACCCGCGTGCTGCGCGATGGAGACAACGCTATGGGTGTGGAAGTAGAGAGTTCGGGTTCTGGTGGTTTATCGGGGACGATTTCTTTGACACCAAAGACAGGACGCGTCATCCTCGCTGCTGGTGTCTTCAATACCTTCAAGATTCTACTACGTTCCTCGATAGGTCCCATCGACCAGCTATCCGATTTGGCTATGCACAACTCAACATCCTTACTGCCCAAAGCATCATGGCTTGACCTCCCCGTGGGTCGCAACCTCGATGATGCACCCAACTTCTATCTCGGAGTACGTGTTCCTGGTATAGATTACTATCCCTGGGAAGATCTCTGGAACAGCAGCATCGAGAACCCAGACATAGCCCGTTATCTGGCCAATCGGAGTGGTCCACTGGCAGAACTGCAGGCGGCGATCAATGCAGTAAGCTGGGATACGGTGAGTGGTGCCGATGGCAGAGATAGAGTCATACAGTGCGATAGTGTAAGCGGTCGGAATGCATTGTTGCCGGGAGACGGTAAGTTCGACTGAATAGAAGTCCGGGCGTGGTCCAACCGCTAATTCTCATGATCAGGAAGCTACCTAATTTTCGGTCAGACTCTCACACTGGGTCATGCATCCCGTGGCTCACTCTCTCTCGATCCTTCCACTATGAAAGTGGTCATATCTCAATCCCCTTACCTCAATGATCCTGGCAATCAGGACTTTGCCGCAGTCCTAGAGTCCGCGACGAACTTGTTGTCCCTGATCAACGCAACAATCTTGCAAAACGACCCAGAAGCATTTATGATATATCCTGGGGTCGGTCAGAGTCTGGAAGACTATCTCAAACAAGCACCACCCCCGAGCAGCAACCACTGGGTCGGAACAGCCAAAATGGGACAGACATGTGACGATGAAGGGGCAGTCGTAGACGCGAGCACAAGGATCTGTGGCATGAAGAATCTGCATGTTGTAGACGCAAGCATTTTCAACGGGGTGCCGAGTGCAAATCCCCAGGCTACATTCATCGTCATGGCAGAGAGGGCGGCAGAGGTGATTCTAGGTTTGGACTGAAGCTTCGAACAAGTTTGGACGAAAAAGACCAAATACATCTCGTTATGTAGGGACCGGCGCTAGATCAACAGTACATGAAAGTTCCATCATATAAGTCCCTCCCGCAGTGCTTAGGGCCTGGCTGGCAGTGGCTTGGGAATGAAGTCTGTCACCTCAACGTCATCAATCTTAAATCTGTTCGGCAACTGATAGAACTTGACGATGTCCTCCTTGTCTGTGGGCTGAATATACACCACATCCTCGTAGCTCATGACCGAGATTGGGTTCTTGCTGCCAAATTGAACGGCAGGTTGGCTCTCGGGCCCATTCCCTTCGGTGTCTTCCACAATCGCAAATTCGTGTCGCAGGCCAAGAATGTGTCCGATTTCATGCAGAAATGTGTTCTTCAGAATGGAGCGTTGATGAGCATCCTTCAAAGCGAACTCGTAGCAGCGCACATCCTTCACCTTGTTTGGAAAGAAGGCGCTGGCGATGACATTGCCTGATCGATTGGGATCTGGCGGGGGCTTGAAGTAGACAAGATGGAAGATGGCTTCACTGCGTTGCTGCGTAGGCGTGATCGTGACTCCAAAGTTGATGGCGTTCCACTCATCAGCTGCATCCTGGAAGGCTTTTGCAGCATATTTGAAGTCTTCGTCACTGGGGAAGCCTTCTCGGACGGTGTAGTACCTACGAAGAGAGGTGTTAGCTTACTCCTCTAGGATAGAGCAAGAGCACGTACAGAAGCTTTGCAGGCGCGGCAGCAGTGCCAGACCAGCGAGGAATGATCGGGCCATCTCCCACCACGAGCTCATCCCAACCATCTTCCTGCTTGATTTCCGCTCCTAATGCCTTGCCAAACGTGTTCATGATGCCATCCTGGGTGATGCAAGGGTAGAAAGCTTTTCCTTCAGGGAATGCAGGCATTTTGCTCGGTGGGGGTGCTTGGTCAGCTAAATTTAAATCTCCAGTAGGTTCGGTTCCACACCAGTCTTTGTTCGAGGGCATGATTTCTGATGAGGAGATCAAACGCCTTTTATGCTAGGGACAGAACATCGTTTATCGTGTCGAGTCGGTAAGTAGAAGTACTCTCTGGCGCTTGAGTAGCTGAAGTGGCGTAAACTCAGCTTCAAGCAGGTGTGATGGCTGGCTCTAGACCACAGAGGAATGTCCGTTGAAGGTGGGCGCCGAGTGAGTGTCTCGAACATGCTGAGAAAGGGCGCCATCGCGAAGTGGATGGAGTCTAGTTTGACGTCTGAGCTTGTAACGCATTCCTCAAAAATCGATTAGCGCAGGCTCACAGTCTTCTTGATATAGAACAGTCGCTTCACTACTTATTAGACTCGAAGAAGTTTGTTACAGGTCAGTTTTCACGACTGGAAACTATGATTGCTATCGACATCCGAAACTTCATGGCAGCTTGCGAATGTTTGACTGCGCTGATACCTTACTTTCCATTATATTGTCGAGCCAGCAACATCAACACTAGGCAGACATAATACAGCTGGGGCTGGTCAGAACAATGGACGATGATCCAAAATGGCTATAGTATAGATCACGGCGGAGGCGGCAGCAAAGCTGAAAATGCTGAGCTTTCGCTAGACTTTGGGGTCTTCACCTGAAAGTCGCATCAATACAAAGACAAGATAGACGAAAGCCCGCCAATGAAGGCAGGACTATCCTGTGCCATGTTCCTCTTAAGCACATAAATCGAAAGCATGACCAACCAGAGCGCTGGGCTTGATGGTGTCCGCAGCGTACTCGCTTTCCAGCCGTAGCTCAGCCCCACTCAGCTGAACCGATCTGCACCTACAATCACATCTTGGCATAACTTAAATACAGTTCTAAAGCATGCACGTGAGGGGTCATGCTACCGCATTTCCCTGATTTCATGCGTAGTCCTACGCTATATGGTTAAGTCAACGCGGGAATTGCCGAGAAGAAGAGGACATAACCGACATGCTGGGTCTTTAAAACCAGGCCCAATTGAAGATTAAAATGTTCGACTGCCCAGAAATCCTGTATATGTGACAACTCGCACAGAATCAGGCTAGATCTAGATTTACTTTGCTGTGCCGGTTGAGCAATACCTCTTCATATAGTCAGGTCGGAGAACGTTCATTGACATGGCGGGGAGGGCGGAAGTGACTCCGGGGTCGGGCTCCACTTACGGGACATCATGATTGCACTGACAATTCCTCGGCCAGAGCAGAGTAGAACAATGATTGCAACTGCCTCAATAGTCTAGTATGCTTCTCCACCAATCGATCTTTTACTGTTAAATAAGCAACGTTACGACAGGCCTTCCCCCGGACTACAGAACGAACAGCGGCTGGGACAGTGCATCAATCACGCTGGAGCTATACGGGAGGTAGTGTTTGCTTCATATGGAGTAACTACATAAACTCTAGAAGTCTATGTTTCACTCACTCACTTGATTTCATATCAATTTGACTTTGCCAATCGTTCCCAACTCATGGTTTTTTGACGGGAAGTAGCTTAGGCTCAAAATCTTTTATCTTGACATCGCTACCCGGGAGCACCCACCCATCCGCTTGCTTATAGAACTCCTTGATCGCATCAGTATCAGACTGCTGCATCCCATTCCTCTTCTCACCATTCATGACAGAATTCGGATTCGGAGCCAGGATCTGCAGAGTTGTCCCGCTCGGAGGTTTACCAGCATCAGGTTTGAACTCGAGCTCATGGCGCAGACCCAAGACATGGCCAATCTCATGCAAGAGAGCGGTCTTAAGCCTGTCACGCTCGGCTTTTAATGTCAGAGCTAGACCATAGATCTTGACAGAGCTCACTTTGTGAGGTCCAATGAAGGCAGAAGCAAGGGGCGGCCATTTTGTGCTGGAGCTCGGTTTCGCCTGGTAAGTGAGCAGGAAGTTAGCATCACGCCGATCGAGAGTGCGCGAGATGGTGACGCCGAAATTGATCTTGTTCCACTCGTCCGCGGCGGAGATGAAGGTGTTGACAACTTGGTTGAAGTCGTTGGTGGTAGGATAGCCATCAGGAACGGCGAAAAACCTGAAATCCAGGATTTTAGTCCATGCTATCATTCGAGGCGACCTCTAAGATGAACTTACTGGAGCTTTACCGGATTGCTGAGACTGGTCTTCCAACGGGGTATGTAGTTCAGCGTTCCAGCGACAGGATCTGGAGCATCGTCTCCTCTGACGGGATCCATCCAAGACTCTTGAGTGAAACACACGAATTCTGACATATTTTCGAGAATCTTTGGCCTTCTCACTGTGCTTGATCGCTCTTGATTCGCTATTATTATTGCTGCCACAGTATTGGTTTTGCTTCTGTATCATCGCTGACCCAGAGAACAGAGGCCATTTATGTTTAAACGACAGGCCGAATCAATGAGCATTGTTGCACATCAGCTCATGTCAAGGATCCTGACTTCAGCTGCAAGGTTCTTTCATGGCTGGCTGATGTCACAGATCATGTCCCTCAAATTCGAAGTACTTCCAACTCGCATGCAAGTAGCCAAAGGCATGCCTTCAGCTGGCAATGGGATGTCGAAGCGATAAGCAGAAACCACTCGGTTGGTCGCATAGGAATGAGCCATAGCATTGAACGGTCTTTTTCGCTCCTACATCACTGTAGTGTGCAGCGATGTCTTCAAAATCTTGATGTCTTGCTCTGAGGGCGCCTCTCATCTGCAGGCCTAAACGAGCTGAGGTCCCGAAAGCTGTGTCCCAGGATTCAGAGTTACCCTAGACATAGTTACCATATTTTCCGCATGCCACATTACAGTGGTTGAACAAGTATGCTAGAAACCTTTTTCGTGTTTAACGCTAAGTTATTAAATATACTTCATATGTAATACGTCAAGGCAACACCCTGCGTACACCACGGGAGCGTCAAAGTCATATAGGCTCTAACGAATTCAGTGCCACCAGGGCTTTCTTTCAGCTGCACTCCAGGCGCCCCCCAAAAAGAGGCAAAAATTGCTCATGGAAATACCGTTCTCCAATAGCGAAGCAATGGTTCACCAGCATAAGCGAAAAGACAGCGATCCAGACCATCAGTACGCAGTCCACAGCTTACTCATGTTTCGGCTACACTTTATCACCAATCGAGCTCCTCATGTTGGTAAGCCATACCGCTAAGCTTGTGATTTCTAAATGGCATACATCGTAGAGTCTGCGTAGATCCGATATCCACCTTGCGAAGACGATGTTGCATGCTATGCATTTAGGGCGCGGAAGCTATACTTTGCAGGGGCCGGCAGTTCAATTATACTGTACCAACGAGAATATTCGAACTATTGGCCAGGCCCAGTAATCATATCCTGTGTCGCCGGCGTGCAAGCAAGCTCCTTTAACGCCTAGAAACAACCATCACACAATTGCCTTCTCAATCGCCCATTTGCCTCTTGAGACTGCTCGGCATCGCCTTACCTGACCTAACCGTGACACTGGTAATACTCCTTCTCAACACGTTCAAGTCTCTCAAGACACCACAGCCGCGTCACCAAACCCAATCTCCAAGGTGTCACGCAACAAGTCTGAAAAATGGCCCTGAGCATACCACCAAGGCTTATTATCCACATACACTCTCTGCATCTTCTCCTCAATAATCCCGCACAGCTCCACCGTAGACTTGGTATAATCCGGCACAATATCGAGCTCAGCGCGCTGTTGCTCAGGCATCAGCCCAATGAGCGCAAAAACGCGATCTCGCACATCCTTACACTTCCTGCTCCGCGTAGTCCGCAAAAGCGTGAAGAGATTATACGCGTCGTGTGCGAGCTTTATGCGGGCTTCGTGCGCGTACTCATGCTGGAATGCGCGCCAGATGAGAATGGGAGCTGCGGACGTGACTTCGGGGCGGATTTTGAATCGCTCGGGCCACCGCGATAGCCATATGAGGATCTCGGTCAGGGGCTTGTGCTGGAGCGTTCGGGAGCCGGTCCAGATCTCCGCGTCGTGGGGCAGAACTACTTCTTGGACGATCCAGGTTCGCGTCCAGTATTCGTGGTTGCACATCTTGGAGAGGGACTCCACTTTGGCTTGGTCGGGGTGGGATTGGGTCAGATCTGGGTCTGTAGATCGCATGTGGTAGAGGTCGGGCATGTATTCGACACCTGGGGCGTATTCTGCATCGTCTGCTCCAAGCCAGGATGCTACGAGTCGAGCATTGCTGTAGATACCGCCCATGAGAGCAACTTGGTGACCACGTTCGAGTAGGTTTTCTTGGTTGATACAGACAGCATCGATCCAGAAAGGCCCACTGTAGGGTGGAGCAGCATCTTTTGCACGGTTCAGAAAGTCCCAGAGGTTCTGGCGGACACGGAATGTGTGGTCATTGATCAGAATCGACTTGGCTGCTGGGTCTTCTCCCCATATGTATGATAATGCAATGTAGCTTGGAGACGTCGCAAGATCTGCTGTATACATCTTGCAACAGATACATATGCTTGTAGCTGGAGATGCCGAAGTTTCAGGAAGCAGGACGAATCTTCGTCAATGTCAACGACACTGTTGTAGACCCTAGGTCATTGAGCGTATACTTACTCCAGGAGGCGAATAGTCGTTGTTTCCGTCAATGGAGCAGTATCATATACTGATGAGATTATGCCGCCATCTTTCTTGCTACGATCTGAAGAGTCGAGCGATGTCAGCTCCAACGTGGCCATACTAGGCTACAGTAGTCCGCACCGCTCGAGCCAGGTCGTCCCGCTCGCGCTCAGGATAAGTCAAGTGTGATTAGAATTCCCAAGCATACTTGATGCAATGAGCGAGAAGAGACTGCGCTTTGTTCCGCACACGAGGCAGCCCAGCCGTGGCAGCTATCAGCTGACTTACTCAGGCGCCAAGATGCGCCACCGTCGCATTTAGCCCTTATTTCCCTCACTCATATACAGCCTCGTGTCGCCCGTATGTGACAAGTCTCGTACTTTTGATCAGAAGCTATCTTAATTTCAACTAACCATTAGTTCCAAGATAAAATTCTAGATCCTAGGTTTGCATCACAACCAAACCAAAAAAATCAACCTCGACTTCATTCACCTATGTACGAAGGAGTCAATTCTGGGCGCATATAGGGTCTGAAACCTCACGGGTCTTCTAGAATAACCATGGAACTCTAGATAAGATCTAGTTATATATAAATCTTAGTGGAGGATTTTGATACATCTTACATGTAATTCTATGTCGTCTAATCTCATAACATACTAACGTATTACTTCTCGTAAACATATAGTATTGCAGATAGTAGCTAGTGCGGTGCATTATTAAAAGCCAGCTCCTTTGTACTTATATAGCTAGAAACATGTATTCGCTCGCAACTCCATCTTGCATGAAACCCACAACCTCATAATTGAGAACTTTTACCGCTCTTATTTCCGCTAAGATGCCATCCATCCCAATCCTCTTGCTGATTCGTTCCAATTCACACCCTCGCGTCCCTTCCCACCTTTCACTGGCCCTCCATCTCCGCCACCTGACCGACTTCCCAGCCCTTGGAAAATAATCTCAAGACTCTCTACCCCAGCCTCGTCTCCAGCACTCCCTGCTATCATGTTACAGACCATAATATAATCGTCACCATCAAGCAGTAGATTTATTATTCCACGTATGTAGAGGGATGGATAATGGAATCCGCTCTCTTCTCTGTCTGTTTGAGGAAACGTGGAAAGCAGAATGGGGAAATGTGGGGAATGCTCGTATGTAGAGAGCGAATAGGTAGATACCGACGAGTTTTATCTGCTTATTCGTGTGAGGGAATGGGAAGTGGGTTGATTAGATGAGGGGGTGGGTGAGTTAGGTTAAGTCAAGTGACTCACTCACTCACCTATCCACGCACTCAAGCAACCATCATAAAGCCATCATCAAAAGCAAAAGCGAAAGAAAAAGTAATGTTCAAAGCTTCAAATATATTCAATCCTGTTCCTCTGCCCGTGCCCCCTGTCAATCTTCTCCTTCACAGTCCCCACTCCCCCTTAATCCCCTCTCCTTTCCCTTCCGTCCTCACACTTCAGACATCCATCCACCTCCCTCTCAAATCCAAGAAACCAACTCAAACCCATACAGGCGAGTCAAAGTCCCCTTTTCCTTGAGAAGGTAGATAAAGCGAGAATGAGCGGGTGACAGAAGTAGAGACAGGATAGGAGAGGGCAGGACAGGACATGACCGGGTAGGTAGCAAAATGAACAAGGAGAAGCACATCGACATGCCACAAGACAAGACAAGATGACCAAAAAGAGATGAAAAGAACAGAAATGCCATCCCAAACCAGACTGGAGATGTACATTCCCCACCAAAGATACCACGCGTACCAATATTCCTCTCCCATCCCTATGCAAACCCAACACCAAAACGCCTTTTCTCCAATTCCAAACGCCCTATCCAAACACCATCCCAAGTCCCACACTTCACTCCAGCACAGACATCAAACAGCACTCAATGCTTACGACTCATCCAAGCACCCATAGCGCCATAGCTCAAGTCGCCCATACTATCTTCCTCGAACCCCTCCCACGGCAACTCCTCCGTCTCGCCGTCCATTTCGATACTGACACCTGCTCCTCTTCCCATTTCTACGCTGTCGTCTCCATCGACGAAGCTGCGGATCGTCACCTTCTTCGCCTTCTTCTCCTTCTCCTTCTCCTTCTCCGGCTCTTGCGTCTTGTCTTCCTCGGCACGGATCTGCTCTGTGATGTTCTCCACGTCCAGCTCGGTCAAGTCATCAGTCTGCTGTCCCTCGAGCACATCGTACAGATTGTAGATCTGTGTATCCTTGATCTCCAGACGGCGGAGAAGGTCCTGGATCGAAGCGTTGATCTCGCGGCGCTTGCGGTTGCCGAGGCTGACATCGTGGGACTCGAGCATGGCGCGCATGACGGCAAGTTCCATGTGGAGATGGGCGCGCTCGTCCTTGAGCTCCTTGACGACGAGAGCTAGTGCTTCCTTTGGCGAGCGGGCAGGGCGCATGGTCGCGTCGACGTCGTCAGGCATGCGGGAGGATACGGCAACGAGCTTCGGGACGCGCAAGTCATCGGTGGCGGTGGTGAGGCCCTCGCGGCGGCAGACGGTACAGTTGGCGTTGTCGTGGTCTTTGCTGGTAGCATTGTGGGGGATACGTATGGTGGTGGTTGTCTGCTTGCGGTCGTCGAACTTGATGTCAGGAACGATGAATGCCGAAGTCATCTCAGCGTGAGCACTGCGTCGACGGCGGCTTGTGTTGCTGAGCATCGAGGCGTCAAAAGCGGACTGCTTCGTCTGGGTAGCCTCAGCATCCGCGTCCAGGTTGGACATATTGCCAGTGACATCTTCCTCGAACTGAGTAACGTTGGTGCCTTGAGTGATGTCCTTCAGGGAAGACTTGCGTGGTAGGGACGGACGACGCTCGCTTTTTGCAGACGCAACAGACCTCGCAGTGTCTTCACGGGTTTGTCGTTGAGAGCGAACAGTCTCCTCGCGCTCCTGTCGCTCCAATGGTGCCGATGCCGTCCTACGGCGCGCAGCAGCCCGCTCTTCTTCAAGGGCGCGTCGAAGCTGAGCGATCTGGGCACTGTCAATGTAGCTCAACTCAGTCAAGTCCAAGTCGACAGGTGGCTGAATAGCGGCTGATGCCTGAGGAACAACAATGCTTCGTGAGGTGTGTGGGGTAGCGCGAGGTGCGAGTGACAGATCAGTGGTTGACTCGACTTCGCTCTCGACCTGGGCGTTCTTAGCAGCACGAGTCGGTGCTGAGAAGCTGCGGTGCTCCTGGGCCGGCTGGGAATTGCGATGCGATGTCCTCGAGATGCCCGTGTAGGACTTGCGTGGGCTCTCCTCGACTTGACTGTGCTGGTGGGATGCACTGACTGCTCGGCTGTTCTGCACCTCTTGCTGCACACGGTTCTTGATACGCGTACGAGTATCCTCGCGACGGTAGCTGGGCTTGCGTTGGAATGTGTCCTCGTTCTCGCGTTGCACTCCCCTCGACGGAGCAGGGTACTGTTGACCATTGGCTTCGCGAATGCTCAAAATCTCGCGCGTCATGTCCATAGTCGCACGTGCTTCCTCTTCGCGCTGCCTCATTTTGCGCTTCATGGTCTGCTCCTTCTGTGTCCATCGCGCGTTCTCGTCCTCGTGCTGTGCGGCAAGTTGTGCAAGCTCTTGACGAAGGTTCTCGTTGTCCAGGCGCATTGCTTCATTGGTCTGCTCCTGCGTCATATCCTGGAAATGCCTGATAGTCTCATCACGGCGGTCAACCTTGGATTTCAGACTCTCCTCCTGGCGGGCCCAACGCTTGACATCCTCATCGCGCTTCGCCTTCAGGCTGGCTAGCTGAGACTTGAGCGATTCGTGGTCGCCCTTCAACCGGTCGTACTCGGCTCGTTCTTGCCGCGCCTTGCGCAGTTCCACCTCTTTGCGCGCCAATTGTTGAGTGTGGTCGTCGTGCTGTGCGCGTACACGTGCCAATTCTGCGTGTAGGGTCGCGTTCTCCTTCTCGGTGGCGTTCGCGGTCTGGTCGAACTGTTGGCGCAGCTTTGTCGTCTCTTCGCGATGCAGGGAGAGATCCTGCTCCATTTGGTCTCGGAGTGCTTCATTCTCGGCTCGCAGTGCATCGACCTCCTCGCGAAGGGCCTCGTTCTCGTTACTGAGAGCAATCTTCTCGCTCTTGAGTTCCTCGCATGTCTGGAAAGCCACGCTCAGCTGGCCAGCCATGTTGTCCCGCTCGGTGTTTAGGCGTTTCTTCTCGATGTCCAAGACGGCGGTCTTGCGCTCTGCGCGGTCCAGCTTGGTGCGAAGAGTCTGTACAGTCGCGTCAAGGCCTACTACGAGTTAGTCAAGTACATTTCGATCGCTTTGCCAAACCTACGCGTCTTTTCAATCTTCCAGCTACCCTTTCCAGAGTCCGAGTCTTGCGCACTGTCGCTCCGCCTCAGCTTCTCCTGTGCCTGTGTAGTAGCCCGCAATTCAATGATCTCCAGATCCTGGTCCTCGATCCGCTTTCCCATCTCGGCACGCTCGCGCTCCATGTCCGCAAGCTTATCCTGCAGCATC
This sequence comes from Phaeosphaeria sp. A1 3.1a, assembly GCA_003501895.1. Classification (NCBI taxonomy): domain Eukaryota; kingdom Fungi; phylum Ascomycota; class Dothideomycetes; order Pleosporales; family Phaeosphaeriaceae; genus Phaeosphaeria; species Phaeosphaeria sp. A1 3.1a. The sequence goes on from QVXC01000103.1 coordinate 48,986, forward strand.
TGGAGAGCTATAAAGATCGCCTTCTCCTCATCCGGAATTGGAACGCCTTCGATAGGAATGTGCTGCGGTCGGCGACCACCGTTGGGCGGTGCTGCAAATCGTGAACGTGCTGGGGCCGTCTTGGAGAAGACTGGTGTGCCGTCCTCAAACACACCAGAGACCAACTCGGTGAGGTTGGGAAGATCTGGAAGGATGAATGACTGCGCCGTCGCGTTTTGCGCGGTGGCTGGACGCGATTGAGTCTTCGAGTAGTTTCGCGGCTCGACCATGCCGTCAATCTGCAGAGAGGTGTGCCTGCTTCGGTTGCCCCAGCGCGTGTTCTTGGTCGAGTCGATGGTGAGAGTTGGGGGTCGGTGATCCATGAACGATGACTCGTCTTCCGAGAGCTTCGCGTGAAGCTGTGCGAGGGAGGTGCGTTTGCGGTCCATGTTCGCAGTGGCAGCTGGTGAGTTGCGTTTGCTTGCGGGACGTGGAGAGGCCGTGTCCAGGTCATTTCGCGACGCGCGTCGAATTTGTGCGTCGCGTCGGAGGCTGCCAGTCTCGGCTGCGTAAGACTTGCGTGTGCGGTTGCTGGGCGGGGTCATGTCGTAGAGGCTGTTGAACTGGGAGCTCATCTTGCTGGGCGTGCCGCGGGGAAGTCCACGCGCCTGCTCCACCGACGCGGCATCTTCGTCATCCGAGATGCTGTGGTCGAAGTCGCCGAATTCCTTGTTGACCATTGACGTGTCAGGGTTGACCTGCTCGGAGCGCAACATGTGCCACGCGTTGACCTTCTTAGCGGTCGAGCGGATTCGTGGATACTGCGGTAGTGTGTTGGTCTCGTCCTCGATCTTGTGCGGTGTTGACATGAGGATGTCGGGGTCGTTGAAGAAGTTGGATGTCTCTGTGCCAAAGCCCGAGTGCTTGGTGGGATTCGAGTCGCTGGGTGGTGGTGATGGCGAGGGGATGTCTCTGGGGCTGTGGCTCAAGCTACGTGAAAGTTCGCGCAGAGTGCGTGCTTTCCCGTCGCTGTGGGGAGGAGAGGACTGCATCGTGTGCAATTAAGCTGCGGCGGCAGCAGTGGTGTTAATCGTGTCGCGTCGTAATTCGGGTATAGGTAATGGAGGAAAGATGTGTCTAAAATCTGCTTGTCCAAAATTAAGACAGACAGAGTGCTCAGCCCGTCAAAGATTGGGCGATATGGCGCGTCGTGGAAAGTGCAACGCTGCTGAATTGAAGATGAGGCGGGCGTTGTTTACAACAAAACATCGGAAAGCGCGCCGACGCTAGTGGAGACGCTAGTCCCGCTTCTATCCGACCTGACACCAGCCACATCGACCTTGGACGAACATGAGCACAGTACACACTCATTATCGCAGCCTGCTTATTTCGAGAGACAATTGCTCTCATGCTCACTCCATTGGCATCACAACACGTAACACAATCGTGTATTGCATAGCATAATTAGTCATTCAATCATCTAAAGCAATACATAGAGGTATCATAAATCCAAAGCATTCAAACCAATGCACCCTCCCGCTCTCTTCTAGACCATTCCCCATCCCAGGGTATGCCCTTCTTTGCACAAAGCACACTGCCTTGGGCGATAAGAAAAGTGACAATAGCAACATGCGTGAACCAAAGCGCAATGCTCGCAGACAGTCCACCCAGATGGAACCGCCTCCCACGCACCTCAATGACCGTGCCCATAAATAGGAAATCGAACGACGCAAATGCAAGGAGCGGATAGACAATTCGCGGCTCCGCTGCATATGGCTCACATGGAGTGAGGAGCATGTGTGTTTTTGTCCAGAAGAAGCCGATCTTTATGATGCCGAGAAAGACGGGATGGCGGAACATCTCCAGTAGATATGCTGAAACAGTCGGTGGCGGCGGAGGAGGCAACATAAGCCTCTGAGGCGACGGAGATCTTGCTATTGGATCTGGGGGCGGGAATTCCAGCTTCTTCTTCCTCCGCAGCATCACGGCGCCGTCTTCGGAAGATTGGCGGCGCATCAGCTCCGGCTCTGTTGGGCTTGGAGAGCGGTCCATGACAGACGCGCCCAGATTAGATCTACCGGGTCGGCTGTAGTGTACAGATTTGCGGTTTCGGTGTGCCTCGGGCGAAGGACTGGGTGTGTCTGCGCGGCTGATGCGGGGATTGAAGTCGTTGACCTCGGGTGGAGTACCATAGCTGAACTCATCGAACAGTAGTGGCGACTTGAGAACATGGAGTATCTCCTCAGTCCCGGGCCGCTCGTCTGGGTGTAGAGCGAGGAGTCGCTTGAGTGAACGGTATAGCTTTTCTGGAAGATGAGACCGGACAGGCTGCTCCTCATCAATGCCAGCCCAGGTCGAAATCTCCGCCCTCAATTGTTCCAGATCTTCATTATCCTCATCGATGCCATCGGCATTACGATATGGCAGTCGCGCGAAGCACATGAAGTAGACAATCATCCCTAGGGAGAATATGTCGGACTTGGTGGTGAAGTTGCCAAATGCACCACCTGGTCGTTCCTGTCGCAGTACCTCGGGCGCACAGTATGAGATCGTCCCAGTAGCTCCAGTCGAGTTCCGAGCCACGTTCGCAGACTGCACCTCTCCAAAGTCGCTGACCAGGACTCTGATCCGATGTCCTGTGTTGTGGAGTAGACAGTTGCTTGGCTTCAGGTCGCGATGGATGTAGCCGTTTGCGTGTAGATGGTGCAAGCCGGACGTGATGTCTTTGAAGAAAGATATGATCTCGTCGAATTGCATTCGACGCGGCCCATGTATGTCTTCTGGGTCTTCCAGTTGTCCCTTCGACCGTCTCCTCAAGCGCTCCTTCATTTGTTCTTTGGTGATGGTCGTCTTTGCTGAATCCAAGATGTAGCCGTGGAGGTCGCCGGCATTACAGTACTGCTGTAGGATGAAGGCACACGGCACACTTGGTCCAAAGTTGGAGATCTGGTAGTCTTCCAGCCACACATGGCGGTACGATACCAGGTTCTCGTGCGATAGATTTTGCAAGAGCTGCACCTCGATCAAGACCTTTTCGAGCCACTCGTGGTCGTCTCCGACTGGCACGCGCTTGCATGCGAACCTTCCCAGCTGCACACCATCCAGGACGTGCTGGACAAGGAGCACGACGCCCTTGCCGCCTCTACCGAGCTCCCTCTCTTCGACGAAGAATGTCTTGAAATAGTCGGGGCTGAAAGCTTTCGCAGATATATTTCTCGGAGGTATAGGTGTGCTACCCACAAATTCTGCTCCTTCGGGCGTATGAAAGTCGCCCAGCCTGTCTCGAATAGGCGCAGGTGCTAGCTGCTTGTGAGGCGAAGAGGGTCGCGATATCTCAGCTGAGCCCGGCTGACTTCTGCGCAACATTTGGAAGTAGCCAGGGTTGACGAAGCCATTCTCGGCGTCTGGTATGCCTGGTGTACGTGGTGGATGTACGTGGTCGCTGTCGTCGTCGTCGTCGTGTGGTGACGGCTCGCGGTATGGTCGGCGACAGTAGGGACATGATGTGTCTTCTACAGCGGTGTGTGAGGCGTCGCGGAGAGAGAGTTGGCGGGATCGCTGGTCGTAGACCACGACTGCGGAGCCATGCCGTCTGTAGCAATATGTTAGCTATGCCTCCCGATATTGTAGTATAGCTGTAGAAGTGCAAATAACATACAGAACAATCTCACGCGACTCTGCCGGAGCATATGGAATCAGCGACATGCTGCGGTGGTGTTCGCGATCGTCCATCGATGTCGTTGGTCCTTAACGGCGCATTGCCTAGAAGACCACGGGAACCGCTGACGGCAGTAAAGGTGGTCGCAAACACAGGAAATCTGCTGCGGCTACCGCAACGTCTTCTTCTAAAAGTCTACTGTTTGGCACGTGTTGATCGTGTGTCGATTTGCGGGGAAGCAGCGGGTCTGTTCTATGGAGCTGACGCAAGGGGCTGTCAATCTGTAGCCCACGCCTTCGAACAACAAGGCGGGTACTGCAGAGCGGTGGTGTGTTGGTTGCACATTTCTGTCAGATGAGAGAGCTGCTATTTGTTGTCATGCCGCATTGTTGTTGTGGAAGGGTTTGGCGGGGAGAATGACGGAAGGCAAGGGACCCCGTCACGAACGGCTATATCACCATCATATTACCGGACGTGCAATCTATCGATCGGCGCTTCATTGGCCTTCTAGAAGCTGAGCGCGGCTAGCATATCAACATCATCTCCACAGTACTGGCATCATTGTAGAAGATGGGCGGCCGAACACGTTGGTGTTGATGTTGTGCATGACTCAAGCTACCTCGATTGTTAACTTGATTACAACCTGCCCATGTCCCGCCCAATCCACGACGGCGCGAATCAACTAAAGCAAGCTCTTGACTAGCTGACCACCCTCCCAGACCTCGCCCTTCTCCAGCTTCTGCCAGCCATCGACCGCACCAATCTCGATGCAGACCATGTTCTTGTAGCCATCGTCCGGCGAGAAGTCGCCCATGGCCTTTGCCTTCTCGATCCACGGGTTCCAGGTAACGGTGTCCTTGACGTTGTCGCGGATGACGTCGAAGCGGGGCTTGCCGTCCTCGAGGATGGAGGTGGTGTCCTGCGGGATGGCCTTGTAGACGCGGTCGACCTCGCCGGTGAACTTGATCGTGTTGTCCTTTTGCTGGTGGGTGGTGGCGTCGAGCACCTTGTCGACGTACTCGGTGCCCGACAGGCCGGTGACACTGACCTTGGAGATGTCCTGCACCTTCCAGTAGCTGTGCAGCAGGAACTGGAACTCGAAGCTCTCCTCGCCCTCATTGCGGACCGTCATGACAGTCTGGAGCGCGCCCTTGCTCAGGGTTATGCTGTAGACGAGGCCAAAGTCGAGCGGCCATGCCTTGCGCGCATCCTCGCTGAGCCCCGACTTGTCTAGGCCAAAGTCGAGTTTGACCGAATTTGCGTCTGAGGCGGCTTCCGTGTCGGACTTGCCGAGGAACTCCCATCGTGATGCGCGCGCGAAACCGTGCTGGGGCAGCGAAGAAGTGGCATGGCCTGATTTTGGTGGGGGGCCGAAGACCTGTGACAGCTGTTAGTTGCTGTCTCATGTTTTGGCATGCATTGTCATGTCGATTGTACTTACGGGGAACACGACGGGAATGCCACCGCGGACAGCTTTGGTGCCCGTCAGGTCGGCCTTCTCGCTCAGCCACAGGTTCTCCGTCTTGCCGCCATCGCTCTTCCAGCTGGTCACGGTAGCTCCAAACAGCAGCACCTCGATGCTCTCTCCGGTGGGAAGCGTAGCAACCACCTTCTGGCTGCCGCCCTGCCCGACAATGTCTACTTGAGCTCCGGGTGCGGACGCCTTGGGTGCGCTCAGAGCACTTGGACGGTTGGCGCGGTCGACCATTGTGCTGGTGTGTTGGTGGTAGCTCTTGGTGTGGCGGTGTGTTGGAGCTTGGTGGGTAGACGCGATGGTTATTATAGCTTTTATGTGTTTGGGCTATTACACAATTAGTCAGTGGATCGACGTTGGGTTGTCAGAAGCTCTCACGGGAAGCTACAAGGGGTGTGGCTGCTTAAAGTAGGCGTTGTTGATGGAGGAAGGAGGGGCAAACAGCTCGACCACAGCTAACCCCACCATGACCTGCAGCTAGACATGAAACGCACACCACGTTTCAGGTGAACCGCTCTCGCCGTCGCTTATGCAGCAACATCGTAAATCATTACATTCCTCATCGTCAGCCTCCATCATCACCTGTCCACCTGCGTCTCTTGGCATCAGAATATCTACTGGCCAACCCCGCACTGACTGCGGCATTCACCAGCTTGCACCGTGGGGCATCAACTTCTTGTCGACCAGCCTGCCTGGAATGCACCATCGTACGGCCAGAGCACATATTCCATTTTCGAAGAGGTGAAACTGTGACCGGTAGCACGAGGGGTTTGTCGTGTCCTCCAGCACCAGACACGATCACTATCTACCTTTGTAATCGATGATCACGACGATCCTAGTAGTCCTGCTTCACACTTGTTATTGCTCCCCAATGACCCTACCCGCCATCTCCCCGATCACGTATGCGGCACCCACCGGATGCGTATTCAACAAGACAGGCAGCACACTCAAATCCACCACCCTCAGCCCTTCCACGCCTCGAACAGCAAAGTTTGAATCCACCACAGCCATCTCGTCATCCTCAGCTCCCATCTTGCACGTCCCACTCATATGCCACGTCGACCTCACGTTCTTCCTCACAAACGCCAGTACATGCTCTTCACTGTCCGACTCGGGCATATTCAACGGCTTCTCCACCGTCTCTGCGATTGCCGGAGACTCCATGAACTCCATGATCCTCTTCCCCGCAGTTATCAAGACTCGTCGATCGTAGGGATGCGTCATAAGCTGTGGATCAAACAACGCATCGTCTCTAGGATCCGAGCTCTTCAACGTGACCGTGCCCCGGCTCTGCGGATTCATCAACACCCCAATACTGACCATGTATTCGCGAGGCGGGCCCGGAGGCGGTGGACCAAGTAGCGGGAGGCCAGTGCCGAGCTCCCAGGTCGGGACGGTGGGCTGCTTGAGATGGGTTTGTGTCTCAATATCCAGGGCCTTGAACTCTTCCGTATCGTAGATGGACGGCTCCTTGAGGAAGCCGAGGACATACGAGCCATTGACGTAGCTCAATTCTCCGGTCCCGTCGCGAGCGAACTGTGCGCGTGCCCTAGCCAGCGCCTCCGAGCCCGGGGGTATCGTATTCGGTGCCCTTATCCCAGGCTTTAGATAAGCAGTGATGGGAAAGTGGCAGTGATCTTGCAGATTCTGCCCCACGCCAGATAAATCCTGCACGACGTCTACACCCACTTTCTCCAAATCCTCCCGAGGTCCAATCCCGGAGAGTAACAGTATCTTGGGCGAATCCAACGCTCCAGCGCAGAGTATTACCTCCCTCTTCGCAAACACTACTATCGTTAGCATCTCTCATCCCATAAACCTCATGTATATCTCCACTCACGTTTCTTTCCATCAACACCCTCCACACCCACCGCCACGCCATCCTCAACCAACACCCTCGCAACTCTCCACCCCGTCCTGATCTCCACATTCCCCTTCCCACTGAGATTGACGAGATACGCGCTCTTCGCGGTAACCCTCACCCCGTCCTTGGCCGTCGACGGACAGAACCCTACGCCAATTGGATCCCCACTATTCAAATCCTTATTAATTCCCCAGCCAAACTCTTCTGCGGCGGAGAGTAAGGGCTCGATGTGGGATTCCCATCTTTGCGCGTAGGAGATGGAGAGGGGGCCGCAGGAGGTGGGGGATGAGGGGGTGGGGGAGATGTAGCGCGCGCGAGTATCGGTATATTTGGGAAGGTGGAGATTTTCGATGGCATCGAATTGAGCTTTGACGTTTTCCCATCTAAAAGCCGGCGAAGTTGTGAGGGAGGATAAATGGTTCCAGTCGTGGATGGGGCCGCGATTCCATAACATGAAATTTATCAGGGATGTTCCGCCGAGTCCTGTATTTTGCGGAAAAGATTCGTCAGCAAATATTTACCTTGGGGAGTTAAAGGCAAAGTCAAAGGGAATTGGGTTTGTGGAGATGGCGAGGAGTGGGGGCAGGGAGGGGGGTTTGACACATACCTTTTCCACGCGAATAATCAACCTCAGCCCCATTCCCACTCCCATCGTCAAGTTCTTTCTGCGGCACGGTCTTGTATCCCCAATTCCATCCCTTCCTTTCCACCTCCCCCGCTGCATTCGTAGTAGGTATGTCGCGAAAAGCAGTATATCGATCAAAAACAACTTGTCCAGAGTGGGAGTGGGAGGTGCCGGCTTCGAGGAGGAGGATGGAAGATGAGGGGAGGAGGTGGACGAGGGAGGAGAAGAGGGATGAACCAGCTGGTCCACCTATAGGTTTCATATCAGCCTAGATTAGAAGGGGATGAAGATGAAGGGGATGAGGTGAGATGGATAGTAAGGGCGTGGGTATGTAGAATGATGAAGTGAGATAGATGTTGTGCTAGCTAAATTTCATACTAGACGTTGTGCTTGCAATGTGCTGTGAAGGTGGGAATGTGTGAAGAGGGGAGTGGATGGAGATATGCAGACGCGATGAGGACGAGGACGAGTAAGAATGTGAGGATGAGGATGAGGATGAGTATGGGGATGACGATGCCAATGTGGTGGTAAGAGATGAGAGATAAGATGTGAGATACGCACTTCCTACAATGATGAAATCCCATACATTTTCTCCCTCTTCTTCTTCTTCTTTCTTCCTCTCTTTTTCTCGCGTGTCAGCCATACCCGCGAAATCAAAAAGTTATAAAATCAGTCTACAGAAAATTATCCATGGCGGCAGTTTGAAATATGCTTTTTATACGCGGCATCTAGTCTGTTTAGTTAGGTTGAGGATTACTGATACACATGATTTTGCAGAGGGTTGATTTCCTCATCACAAGCATGACATGATGTATTGTCAGCATGGCACGACATATACAAAGATTACCTATTCTGGATTATGGGAGCAGGCCATGAGTCTCGTTCTCAACAGTTGAATTGCACGAAATTATGATGTTGGTATAATTCCTCTTCATGTCTGCTTCTCCCATGCTATGCAATGCCATGTTACTATCCTACATGATGACCTTTCAAGCCCCTCCAGTCAGGATGATTGAACAAACCACTGCGAATGCCAAAAAAGTATAGAAAACTCCGCCTGCCGCCGCTTTGGCTTCCTGGGTATCTGTTCCACTCTTCTGTCCCCCTCCCGTTTAAGCCCCTCCATCCTCTCGCCGTGGCGGCGCATAAAGTACCCTCGCCTTTATATCAAACATCACATCCTCAATCTCCCTTTGCTCATCGCGATTCAAGCCCGGCTGCTGTCCGCTAAACAGGTAATCTTTCAGGCTCTTGAGGCGGTCGATGATGCTCCGTGGCGTGAGGATGACGCGCTCCGCGAACGAGCGGTTTGGAGTCGCCACACCAGCTGGTGGTTGTGATGTAGTTTGCGAAGGACCTGCTGGTGTCGCACTCTCCACTTCCACCTCCTCGTCCTCTCCAACATTGACGTCGCTGTGCTTCGCCTCCGGAGACCTCTTAGGAGTGACTTGTACATGGCTGAGACGCTTAGACGCAGTATCACTAACGTCCTGACTGGCGCTTTGTCTCGCGCGCTTAGGCGCGGGAGTGTCTTCGACAAGGACGTCTTGCGAGTTTTCGACCTGACTGAGGAGGGACTGGGAACGACGGACTGGGCCGCGCTTGCGGTGCGTTTCGGGGACCATGACTTGTGTTTCCATGGACTTGCGCTTCCTGGCACTAGTGTGGCGGTGCAGTGGCGAGACGACAGCGATGGTATCGAGCATGTCATCTTTGTCGGGCTGGGGACTGGTTTTCTTGGAAGTTGGCGCTGAGGTGGATGAGGGAGGAAGCGCCTTCTCTTCAGGTGCATTCTTCGCCTTAGCTGGAGTCGACTTGCGTTTCACCGCACTGAGAGCCACCATAGGGCTAGGTGTTTGCGAGTGTCGCGAGGATCTCCGCACTTTCTTCGACTTTGGTGTTCCTCTGACGGGACTCGGCTGACTGAAAGAGTCACCTACGCGGCTTGTGCTGCTTGTCTCGGATTGTCCATCGACGCGGGCCGCAGTTGCTCTGGGGGTTGGTTGCGACTCGTCGACCTCAGTGTCGTTACCAGCGAGATTATCAACATCATCTGATGGAACATGTGAAGCAGCATCGACGAACACATTGTTGGACTCGGCCTCAGGCTCCTCTATTTCCTCGGTAGCCACAGTTGTATGTGCTTGAATGTCAGCATCAAGCTGTGCGGTGAGCTGCAAATCGATCGTTGAGCTGGGTACGTCAGACATGATGGCATCTGAGGGGTGGTCCGCCTCGAACTCGTCTTGTGCACCTGCGCGCTGTTCCATAGCCTCAAGCAGAGCGTCTTCATCAATGGTAGTGCCATCGTCGAATGAAGCATCGTCAGGCTGCCGGTACTCGAAACTTGAGCCTACGAGAACATCACTGTCCATCGGAACGGAACTGTGCTGGCCGGCTTTATCGAATCGAGGCGGCGACGAGCCTAATTGATCGTTGTCTGCTACCTTCACAGTGCGTACAGCGGTCGGGGTGGACACGCTCCCATCATTGGTCGTGTGGCGTGTACTCCTGCGAGCGTGTGGAGTTGGGGAGGACCCAAGGAACGCGTCCATCGGGCCCATGGCCACCAAAGCCTGTCGTGGTGTTGTGCGGGTGGTTGTTGGCAGGTCGTCAGCCGTGGGGGCATCAGAGTGAATCTCGATAGGTGAAGAGACAGCATCCCGCGTTGGTGAGGGAGCAGCCATGTTGGCAAACAAGCTACCAGAAAGCCTGTGGCGCTCAATCATCTCCTTCTGCCTTTCGGTCAAGACCTGCGATTCCTGGTTGAACGGGTTCGAAGGCGATGAGACAATAGGCTCAAACTGGATTTGCGAATTGTCATGTCGCAAGCGGACTTTTGGTGTTGTTCGAGCTGATGTTCTTCTGCTAGCGGACGCCGGAGCAGCTGGGGATCGTGTCAAAGATCTGCGTGCCGATTTGCTGACCCTGAATGGTGACTCTTTGACACGCAAGCTTTTGGTGCTTGGCTTTTCTTCGATGTTGTCGTCTGATTCATAGAATGAAGGTTTGTCGCTCTGTAATGTTGTCAGCATATGTATATTCTCTTCTATCTTGTGACATACTGCGTTGATCTCCTGAACTTGCAGCGAAGGTAGCGACAGCTCTACTACTGTGGAGAGTCGGCGTAGAGCTTGCTCAAGGCGTGCAGGGTACCGCAAGCTCGTCTCTTGGCCGAAAGTCTTGTTCCATGTAGCGATGGAGACGTTTACTATGCTCCGACGTCTGCTCACGAACCCACATGCAATCAGAGGCTCCAGATGCAGAAGAATCTGAGAATCCTTCCGTGGCAGTCGCTCGATCGCCTTGGTCACCTCACACCACAGGTTGACGACCTGAAGATGTAGTGATCTTAGCGGCTGAACCTTTGTCTGCATCTTGCGATCGGCATCCTCGACCCAGATGCGAATAACGTCCTGAATCTTGCGCAAGAAGACTGCGAGTTGCGACATGCTGCATTCTTTGATCGAGTTGCCCAATGCAGTGAGAAACCTCGCGGTCGCCTCTGCGTCCTCGATGCGGAGGTCTTGATACGCGGTAGCTCCGATAGTGACAACGGCGGTGTATAGGTGGTTGTAGGGATCGAAATTGGAGCGTCGTCCGACAGCCGGAGAGGATGGCCAAAGGTTCTGGCGCTCCAGTTCTAGAACCCTTCGACTCGTCGATTTGGGGAGATTTTGTAGAAGCATGGTGATGTAGGGCAGGCAAGTGATAAGGTCTTTACCGTTGGTGACCTTGACCATCCGGTCTGACACCTTCTCAATCACGGCGAGTACGAGCGCCGACTCCCCAGCTTCCCGTCGAACAGTGTCAATGAACGAATATAGAACATTGTGACCGCGAGGATTGGCCAGGAAGTACGTTGAGCCAGACACGAGGATCTCAACAATGATATCATACTCTTTGCCGGGCGCACCCGAGCTCTGACCGTTCGTGTTCGGCCGTGATTCCTGTAGAGAGCCTTCCAGCAGGGTTGCGAGGTGGCCGTACAAATCTGATGACACGGGAGTAATCGAAGAAGTTTTCATGACTGCCAGGCAATCCCGTAGCAACTCTAGTCGGCTCATACGCTTGTTCTGGGCATTGAAGCATGGTTCAAGAATCAGGTTGAGGGCTCTGGAACAGACTGCGTCCGGTAATCTTCCTTCAGACTGATTGGCCAGCAAATCAATGAAGTAGAGCAGTGGAGAAATGCGCGCACTGTCATTGCGTGAACGGTGCGACGGAGTGGACGCAACCTCGAATTCGTCCGCACCATCGCGGGCAAGGAACTTGTCGGCGAAGCGGAACGCTCCGAGCTTCTCGATGACTGATTCGAGCAGGAAGCAAAACTTGTTTGCCCAAGTCTCCTCAGATTGTTGGGAAATGGCTAGTTGGTCCGTATGTCGTCCCCAGACACGACGAAGCAGATTCACGATGTGGGCCATGGCGTCCTTTGTCTCGCTTGACATCACTATCTCCTTGCTGCTTGCTTCCCTGATCGATTCGAGGAAAGACAACCACATAGTCTTGATCACGTCGATATCCTTTGGTTCTTGTCCAGACCAAGGTGATTTCTCCAAGAGTTGTTCGATAAGTGGCAGGACGATGGAGAGTGATTTCCTGACCCATTTCGCATCAAGCGAGGGAAGTTCAGCTTGGGTGATCATACACTGAGGCCGAAGATCGAGTACACGTTGTTGATCCCACTGCTTTCTTGGCCTGTCTAATGACCTATCCAGGAGTGCTGATACAATGCGACAGGCGGCAGAGTCGTGCAGAGTTTCGGGGCGTTTGAGCAGCGTGGTCCAGAAGTCGGAGACGAATTCGCGCCAGTATCGTGTCGACTCTTCGGAGGTGGCATCTGGTCGGAGCGCATAATACAGTAGGGTGAGGTAAGCGGATGAGGCAACATTACGTTCTTCTTTTCCATGAGGCAGCCCTCGCTGGAACTGCTGCAGGGGCACCTTCACAAGAAACTTTGACCAGCCTACAGGTGTGTCGCTGTTCGGCTTTATGGCATAGACGAGGAAGCCAAAGGCGACATTCGCCTGTACTCTGACGGCTTCTTTGGGACTTGAAAAGCACTTCTCAAAGACCTGCAGCCATTCCTTGAGTGCAGAGAAGGCGGTGCCAAATAGCGAGTCCCGCAATAGTATGGTGGTAGCTGCCCATATTTTAGGGACCATGATGGCATTGTCGCCGGTTAGCATCCTTTCGAGCTCCTTGATCAAGGTGTGGGCGACGGTGTCGCCATCGCTTCTGGCTCGGTTCAGGACTCCAAGACAGGCCTTGACAACTTGGCGCTCGTGACCAAACGTCTTTGCAGCGGTGATGGCGATGTCGAGCGCGCTTTGGCTGATGTCTTTCTGGTTCATGATAAACGCCTTCAGAGCAGGCTTGAACCAGCGCTCGGTGTGTTTGGACATGACTTCTGGCCGCTGCTGCATGAGTTTGCGGTGGATGCGGACGCGATATGCCTGGACCGAGAAGCCGCCAACGCGCTCGTGGACGTTGTCAAGCAGGTCTAAGATCTTCTCGACGCGGGTGCTGGTCATGATCTTGGGCTTGAAGTTCTGCTGCATCAGTGCGGCCAGATAGTTGTTGACCACGATCTTGGGCATGGCAGGGTCGGCGGCTACCTGGATAGAGCGGTCGACGAAAAAGGCACAAAAGTCGTCGTCCATGGCTGCCGCGGCATCTTTGTCGCGCGAGAGGGCCATGAGCAGCTTGAGCGCCTGTCCGATCAATTGCGAGTCCAGGCCAGCTCCAGTGGGGCTCAACGCTTGCATGTCGCGGCGGATGAAGCCAGTCAACAGGGTCATGTTGCGCTTGAGGGCCTCGTCGTCGGGTATCTTGTCGTAGGCCTGCATGGTGCGGTGCAGCGACTGGTAGGCGTCCATGCGCGAGGGCCGCTCCGCCGAGGCCAGCAGCTTCACTATCGAGTCGAGCATCTCTCCGAATGTTTTGAACTTGTGGGCGGTGGTGCCCTCGTCGGCGGGCGGCGGTGTTGAGGTTCCGTCGCAAAGCTTGAGGATGGACTTGAGGGGTTTTGATACGCGTGTCTGGGGCAGCGGTCGCAGTGGAGAGCTACGTGTCGGCGTCCACGACTGTTCGATGGCCTTCTTTTGTGGTAGGGTGCATGTCTGCAGCTCGAAATTGACACGCTTCTGTCTGCTCGCAGCGCTCGAGGGGATGCTGATGTCGGAGGATGGTGACTGTTCGGGCGTGTCGAGGTGGGATCTGGTCTTTACGACGGCCTTGGGCAGTGCTGGGAGTTCGCCGAATGGGTCCTCGAGGAATTGGTCGAGCGTGTCGTCGGCGTCGGGAGCGTCGTCTTCGAGGTCTTTCGGGGGCGTGGGCGGGCGGACAGAAAGGGAATCAAACTTGGAAAACACCATGGCTATGCTGAAAGACGACTAACAGAAAGAGACGGCAAAAGGAGGAGACTGTGCTCGCATGGCCGTATGCGCGCAGTCGAGGCGTGCCAGAGCAAGTGTGGACGATGTTCAGCACCCCAGCGGCCAAGATCGAGGTTGGCTGCACGTCCAACGCGACGCGATGCGCTAGCACGCGTAAAGTGCCTATTCACTGGCGACGGTGCTCCCTCCTGCCTGCCCGCATCTTCATGTGAAACAGCATCCAGTCTATATTGATTTTGTTTAACAGACGTCCGCTTTGAGGTCGCAGACTTCCCTTCAATTTGATCACGTTCTCGAGAAGCGCATGCCTCCGTAATGGGACATTGGTTCAGTCCGGCCATCACGATATATAGAACAGCCGGAGGCAACAGATCCGGTTATGCTCTGTACTACAGTGAATGCATCACGTGAACCAAGTTCCCGACAGTTGATCATCCTTGCATGGGTGTGCTCGTTCGCATGCGCATATCCGCCTTGTTCATCCTGCATGGACCCTGACGTTGCACCCCACGATTTTTGGTGGGGCGCGTCTCGAGCTCCATTTCCCCGACATAAACACCACCAACCCGACAACTGCAACATGTTGGCCCTAAAGACTGGGAAAGGTTGGCCTCACATACCATACCAGACTATATCGTACTCTAGTCACTAACAAACCACAGCGAAACTGGACGATGTCACCAGGATTCTCGCCGAGTTGAAAGCCGATTTTGACGGCTCGAAGCTCTCTGCACAACGTACCCACACCAGGCGCCCATACGATTGAAGTTCGCTAATTGTGTGAATAGAAAAGAGACAGCTCCTCGAGCAGCTCAAAGTCTATGGCCGGTCCGTCGAAAACTCAGATCCCATCTTCACCAAGGACGTACGTTGAGCCTAAGACATGGCCACCAGACCTTTGCTGAAAGTGCAAGGGAATACAAACACTGGGACAATATGCCTTTGAGGGCAAGGAGACATCTGCCTCCCAAGAAGCGTTGCGGTGTATAGCCAACGCCCTCCTACTACAGCCCAGGACGCGCCAAATACTAGTAGACCTAGGCCATGGCCCACGCGCCGCCGAGAAGCTGAAGGTATGCTGCAGTATTACTACGTAGGAACTCCGTGCTGATGATATGCCAGCTTGAAACCGCCGACGATGAGTTCCTCGTGTCCCGTATACTCTTCCTCACCACCTACGACACCAGCCTCGACTACCCTCAGCTCGTTAGCGACCACGATCTAGCAGACAACATCAACGCCGCAATCACACGTCATGCAGACCGATACTCGAAGTCAAACAGACGGAAGTCGCAGGAACACACACCGCCAATGGAGCTCATGGCCTTGTCTGAAACCCTCAAGCTACTCTTCAACATCACGCACTTCCACCCCGACCTCACCGCGCACTTCTCCCCCTCAATACCCACCATCTTCAAGATCCTCGTGCGCCGCGGGATCCCCTCTCCGCCCCTCTCCCCTCCCACAAACTTCCTCATCAACGCCGTCCTCAACCTCAACCTCGAAGACGCGCAGTCCACCGACTCCGTCTTCCCCCCCTTCGACCCCCCCATCAACGCCTCGCACCTCATCGCCATCCTCTCCGCCTCCACAACCGCCTACCCCGCCTCCGACCTCGACACCACCATCGCCCCCGTCCTCACGCTCCTCCGCCGCATCTACGACCTCGCCCCTTCCCCCGTCCAAACACACATGCAATCCCTCCTCCTACCCACGCCCGCGGAGCGCGACCTCCCGCTCGGAAAAGCAAACACCCTCCCCGCGCGTCTCCTCAACCTCTCCACATCGGCCATGACCCCTAATCTACGCGGCTCCATCTCCTCCATGCTCTTCGAACTCTCCGGCAAAGACGCAGCGACCTTCGTGCAGAACGTCGGCTACGGCTTCGCGAGCGGGTTCTTGATGAGTAATAATATCGCTATGCCCGAGGATGTGGCGCGGGCGCATGGCGTCAACATAGAAGGGGATGAGCAAGGAGGGGTGAGTGTCCCCGTGAATCCGATCACGGGGCAGAGATTAGATCGCGAGCAGAGGGTGGATGAGGCGCCGATGACGCAGGAGGAGAAGGAGAGGGAGGCGGAGAGGTTGTTTGTGCTGTTTGAGAGGTATGTGCTTCATTATTCCCATTGAGATGGTGTGAGGGGAGATGGACTGTGCTAATGTGTTTGTGAATAGGTTGAAGGCTACGGGTGTGATGAATGTAGAGAATCCTGTTGAGGCGGCGTATAGGGAAGGGAGGATCCAGGAGTTGAAGGATGATGAGGATTGAGATGTGCTGATTACGAGAGTAGACACATCTTTGAATCACGATTGGCAGTAATGCTGAGCGAGAGTTGAATGATTAAATGTCCATTATGCTGGATAAGTATGTAGCAAAGAAGCAGCTCCTGCTCCTTTCGAATTGAAATGCACCAAGTAATTGATAAGACCATGTCCCCGCACCTCGAAAGATAGATCAAGTAAATATAAGCAGATGAAAAGCCATTAAATGCCAGGATTCCTCTAGCCATAGCTGCGCGAGGACTTTTATGTAGCCATTGTATATAGACCATGCTGGAAAGGTGAAGTTGAGGCCAACGGCGGCCGAATTAGATGTCGATGGATTAATATAATGCCGGCTGGACGGAGCTCGAACAAGCGATATATGCATGTGTCCCACATGTCGTGAGTCGTGAATCGTGCAATCGTTAAGTCGTGAAAAAATTGTCGACGATACTGAACAGTGCTTGCGCAAGGAATGACTCGTGTCGTACGCTGAGAGTATACATCACATGCATTGCACCATCAGGGGTATGGGTTGCCATAGCTGGGAGATCGTGATACGAGGGGATGGTCGGTGTAGTCGTGACAGAGGTGCTTCTCCCGAGGATGCTGCGCTGGAACTTCGATACTAGGCAGCACGCCAACACCGCCTTCATTGCTGTACTCTCGAAACCAATATGATCCTAGAATCCTGCTGATCGCGGCGCCAATGATGGAGCCGATGTAGACGTTGAGGCAGCCGACAGGGTACGCGCTCAGCCAAATAATGAAGACCAGTCCTGCTGCTTTTTGGGTTGAAGATAACTCCGCAATGTCAATCCCTGGCTTCTGGTGTATGTTTGCTGTGCGAGCAGGAAGGCTGCCCAGCCAGTGGTACAAGCCACATATGTAGAACAGATATGCCGAGCTGCATGCGCCGACAGAGTAGATTGCGAGCTTCTTGTTCACCTTACAGAGCAGGCTGAACAAGAAGATGGTGGTGACAACCGCAATGACTCCATGGAAAAGAGAAGTAAATAGTGCCGGTAAAGCACTAAAGAAGGCGAAGCCCTGCGCAATGTGATCTGCTTGGTCCGAAAGGTTGACTAGTCGGTCCCCAATGCTGACAATAATCTCAAGCGAGGAGTTGGCCGCATGCTTGGCTTCGTCGACCGAGTCGTGGAGGCCTTCCATTCGACCGAATAGCACGTCAAAGCTTTCAACTTGTGCTTCGTGGTTGGACTGAAGACTCATAAGTGCTTGCTCGTGATGCATTTGTAACTGTGCAGTAAATGCTTTAGCAAGCTCAGAGCTCTCTGTCATTATGTCTCCCTGGAAAACTTTCATTTCCCGGGCAATGCGACTGATCTCTTGACTCTGGTTGTCGGCGAGTGCGGCGATAAGTTCAGACATTGAGGTTTGCAGAAACGTGTGGATCTTCGAATCGAACGTTTCCATAGTAGAGAGTGCCTTTTCTTGCACAGCGTGTACGTCGCGTCTGAAGTGGTGCTGCATCTCCTGAGCTTCGTGCGCAGATTGCTTTTGGTCCCTGACCAGAGCCTCGTACTCTTCGGTGGACTTCTTCATGGCATCAGAAACCGCGCCCATGGCTTGCGTCAGGTTCTTGAATGTCTCGAGGTGGTTCTCTCTCTCGATAGCATCCCTGCTCGCTTGGCACATGACGACTGCGTTCTGTCGGGCATTGCTGAAAGAGGTCCAATACTGTGGCGAAGACTGCAAGGTCTTCAAGCAGTGGACATACTGATGCTCCTTGAATTCGGGATAGCATTGCTTCTCGTTTAACGTTGTCTCCGGTCGCGAGTACCACCACGAGCCGCCTTTGCTGCAGGCCCGCGATGTTGGGACCAGGATATCGCAATTTGGAGGCGGCATGGGATTGGTTGGCTGTGCACTCAAGAGCTCGCATACTGCGAGCTTGGCGGCATATTCGGTTTTGACGTTGTCCAAATAGGCATCAGGACGTGACTTGGCGAAGTCTGGCGCGTGCTCGAGGAGCTTGCATTCGTTCATGAGGTGTGAGGCAGCCATGCGGGTACAAGTTGGCGCGGTTTGCATGGATACAACGAAGTCGACCGCTTGCGTAATCACACGCTGGTTTCTGGAAGCCGTATGGGAGAACAAGGCTCCAACGTCGATTGTAGACGCGGCATCGGCGGGATGTGACTGTGCATGAGCAGTGGTGATAGAGAGGGCGAAAAGCAGCGTGAGTACGCCAATATACGGTGTCTTGAGGGTAGACCGCATCTTTGGGTGGAGCAGAGTATCTCCGGCCAGCCAGAGGATAATCAGTAAGTAGCGGGATGGTCTCGCGAGTCAATGGGAGTATAGAAGAAGAGAAGTAAAGGGGACAAGCAGAGGAAGTAAATTGAGGGACTGATTATCATTGCTTTGAACGGCAATTGAAGCTGTAGTAAGAGAGACCTGGGGGCTGGACTGCTTGACGACAAGAGATCTGATTGCCGCGGCGACAAGGTAAGAGCGAGCTGGAGCAGTAAGTCGACGCAACGTTAGCTAGCGAGTAGAGAGTGACGATTGAGTGTAAACCCAGTGCGAAATGATCAAATTGCCGGCTCTGCTGTATGCTATGGCAAGATTAGCGACGCCATCTCAAGGTTGACGACTTCGGATGGAAAGATGCATGATGGATGATGGATTGGAAGCTGCAGCTCGATAATGCGCGCTATCACGGGACTTAGGATGACTAAGCCCGGTCATGGATGTCGAGCAACACCAGAAATCTGCGCCAAGACAACTGCTTCCAGCATCAACATCATGTTCGCCCCAGCACGACGGCGGTGCGCCCAATGGGCTGCCAAACCCTCCAAGACGCAAATTGACTCCATACCGACATTCTTACTGCCTGCGTTTGCGCGTCCTGCCACCTCCCGCGCCTTTACCACCACATCGCCATGCCAGTCGAAGATCGGCTCTGCGCCGCTGTCGGTACCAAATGGCGTTACCTTCGATATAGTCGCTCCTTCCACAAAGGGACTGGGTACCAGAGTTCAAGCCATGTCGACCGTACACATTAAAGGCCCGCTGGGCGAGCTCTCAATGCAAATACCGCCCTATATCAACATTGATCAAGATCCCAAGCTCTTGGGACCGACACTGTCAATAGCGGACTCGACAGACTCGAAGCAAAAGGCAATGTGGGGTATGTCATCACCCGCCTTCATATGATGGGTCAAACTGACAGCTAACAGGAACCACACGCGCATACCTACAAAATCACATTCTCGGCGTTAGTGAAGGCCACAGCGCCATCCTCCGCTTCGTCGGTGTCGGTTTCCGTGCTTCTGTCGAAACCTCCGCTACCACAGTCAAGCCGGAATACGAGGGTCAGAAGTTCGTAAATCTGAAGGTCGGCTATTCTCACCCAGTCGAGCTGGGCATACCGAAAGGCGTCACCGCAAGCACACCGCAACCGACACGATTACTCCTAGAAGGGTCCGAAAGGGAGGTTGTAATGCAATTTGCAGCAAACATAAGAGCGTGGCGGGTACCAGAACCGTACAAGGGCAAGGGTATCTTTGTGGATGGAGAGACGATCAAGCTCAAGAACAAGAAGATCAAATAGGTGGGCTATGTACATTGCTGGGTTGTACGATATGTATTGAAATATATCACTCCAGTGCGGAGGAAATCACCCAAGCACTTTGCACAGACCTCTTACAATCCTGTCTTCTCGCTAACATGGGCAGCCAGCTCGAATCAATTGCGGAGACTGTAAACAGGTTTGCTGGCTTTTCGTCAGCAGTGAATTGTTCCGGTCTCTGTGACTATCAGCGGCTGGGAGACGTCATGCGATTGGCGTCACTGAACTCGTTCCCAAGAGATACAGGCCCATCTGAAGCAGTCACGACAAGACGTTCCAGAAGCTAGCAGTGTCATCAATGGTCATTAATACGAAACACAATCATCAGATCGTACCACATAACTCATAGCCGCATACGTATAGCCCAAGGAGACTGTCCAAAAGGAGACCGCCCAAACCACAAAATCCTCCACGAGAACAAATTACCACGTATCTTCATCCCCTGACGGCTCCCTCACGGCTCAGTCATATCACTTACGGAACTACTCGTATCGTCATCATCGTCATCATCCCACGCCCCACCCCTAACCACCTTCAACACCTGCTGCGGCACGTTCTCGCCGCACCAGATTTCCAACCCACCATACGTCTCAAAGCACTCGTCCCCATACAACTGCAGCACCCATCTATCTTCCCCGCTCACATGGCGCCACGACCTCATATCCCCCTTGCCCGACAGCCTCCGCAACTCGTCGCGGATCTTCTCGCTACAGCTGATGTCGTCGCACGGCTCGAACAGCAGCTCGTCGTACACGCTCGTCAGCGACGGCACGGCAATGGGCGACCACGGCGCGGGGTACGGCGGCATCGGCAACGTGGGGTACGCAGCGCGTTCGCGATGCGCGACGAGTTCGTCTTTGCTCATGAAGACGGCGAGGTCTCTGTCAGGTCCCAAGGCGGCATCGATGCGGGTCTGGTCGTTCTCGAAGATGGACTCGAGTTTGCGGGCGCGGCCGTCGGCGTCGAGGATCGAGTAGTTCGTGACGGCGGAGTTGTAGTATGCTTCTTCGCTCTGCATGAAGGACTTGATGTCTGCGATTGGGTCGTCGGGCATTTCGTGGGCGAGAGAAAGCGTGATGAAGGGGTTCTTCACGCCTAGGCCGCCGTAGGCTTGGGGGAGGTAGATGAGGGGCTCGATTGCGGTGGTAGGACCGATGTTGATGTGCTTGGCTAGGAGGGCGGTGATGTAGGCGGTCAGATCGCTCTTGTCGAGGATGGTGTCGAACATGGTCTTGTAGGTCCCCGTGACGGCCTGGAGGTGCGGCTTGCCCATGATATTGGACAAGGGACCAAAGAGGTGAGCGGCGTAGGTGCCGATGGTATCGTTCCATACCCGGACCCAGTCAAGTACAGTCGTGCAAGCGTCGAGCTGCTTCTTGACAGATCTTGCGTACTCGTCCGCCTTCGCGCCGTCGATGCAGATGCTGTCGTTGGTCAAGATGAGCAGTCCGATCGACTGGGTTCTTTCGAAGTCGATGTCCAAGCCCATAACATCTGCGAATTTAGCTACCTCTTCCTCGAATGCCAGATGCTGCTCGTTGTTGCCGACGAAGTAGCATGTGTCCTTCAGGCGATAGAGGTACGTGCCAGTACTCATACGCACGTTCAGCTCGAGGAAGCACATGACTGCCTCCGTGAAGAACAACTCAAGGGCATGACCTTCGGGCACTCCCCTAGCACGCGTAAAGATTTGATCTGCGCCTCCTCGGACAGCAGGACCGACGTTCAGCTTAGCTGCCAGGAAGCGCTCAGAAAGGCTGATGAATGCTTCCGGAAGCCCGAAAAACTTCAAGACCGTGAGGATCGTCTTATGCGAAAGCGAATATGCCAGCGCATTGAACTTGACCGACCCAATCGACACATCGCCGTCGAATGCTTTGCGAAGCTCCTTTTCGACCACGAGAGTCTTGATCAACTTCGCTTGCACCTCTTCCATGGACGTCACTGTCGGCGAGCAGCCATCTTCTTCCGGAAGACGGGACACAAAGAAGTCCCGAAGGTAATTTTGGTTGCGGACGCCTTCTAGATTCAGCATGGGCAGGCGCCAGATATATGGGCCCTTGGTTTTGGCCTTCTTGCGAATCACAGGCCACCCAGGTGGTGGTGGCGGTGGCGGCGGAGGGCAGACCTCGACGACAGGAAGCGGCGGAGGGCACATCTCAATGACAGGGAGTGGTGGCGGCATTGGCGCCGGTGGTACATGTCCTTTGGATGCGTACGGATGGCACATCGCACATATATTAGTTAGCGGAACCGGTGGCATCATCTTCAACGGGTGACGACCGAGGAAGAATTCGCGCTTGTTGTTTTCTTCCGTCGTGAGGTATGTGATGCTGAACACTTTGGAGTATACAGCGTAACGGTCGAGACAGCCCTTGAGCTTCATGGCGAAGCCGATGCCGACGCAATGTAGGAAAAGCATGTCGGTGATGCTTTCCTCGATGACACAGGACTGTCCGCTGGCATCTGATCGAATCGTGACAGGCAAACCCATCTCAGCGTCCTTGTAGTTCCAGTGTCGAATCGATTTTGCGTTGATGATACTCGTCAACTCTTTGAGAGCGAGAGGCGACTGCAGATACTCCGAAAGTACTCTCTTCTTCTCTTCGCTAAGGCGGCCGTTCTTGAGGAGGTCGGCGACGCACCACATCATGAAGTTTTGACCAATCTCCATGCCTTCAGATATGGCCTCTTCGCCGGCATCATTGATTTGATCACGAAGAGTATTAAGCGAGTCGAAGCGCTCGAGGTATGTCTTGATCGCGTCAACATCCACATCGTCAATGGCAGATGCCTCCTTCTCAAACGTCTCGAGAAGTTCATTCGGTCCGCTCGAGTCTACCACTTCGAAGTCTTCTTCGATGTCAAAACTGGCGAGCTTCGTTGCCATTGAAGCTGTCGAACCGCTTGAAGGCATTGCCTTGTTCATGAGCTGTATGTGCAAGCTGGAGCACTCCAGTCGGCAAAAGTGCTTTCGCAATCTGCCCAGAAGTGCTTGCTGAATCTTGAGTAGCTTCGCCTGGGAGATGGACCGGGGGTCATCGTGCTTGAAGTAGCGAGAGAGGATCTCGAAGTCGTCGTCATTCTCGACCGAAGGATCGATCTTGACGACATATTCGAATAGATTCTTGAGCTGTGTCTTGATATCGAGCCCGATTTGCTTGCCAGCATGCAAGTGGTAAAGACGCTTGAAGTCGTTCTTGGCGGCATTGAACTCTTCGACTTTCAGCCCGGCAGCTTCCCTAAGCATCGGAGAAACATATAGTGGCGGCATTGTGTCCATGGCTGATGATCAAGTCGATGAGACAGCCTACCTCGACCAAAAGGCTGAGAAGGCTGAAAGAGGGGTTATGAAGGACTCGCCATGACTAGCTGGCTTCTGTATGGAAGCACGTAGCTCCTGCACGGCGACAAGGCAACAGGCTTTTTGTGTCTCAACTGCACAAATTATAGGCTGCCTCAGGACGCACAAGATTACTTTGCATGATGGTTGCAAGGTTGAGCCAAGTCGAGTTGGCCTGTCGTTGTAAGCGAGGCGTGGAGCGATCGCTCGTTCTAGAGAAGTGCATACCCCGCATTGCTGACCGGAATGAGCTCATGTTCCACGCCTCAATTGCACAGTGAAGCGGCGACTGAGGCAGCCGTGGTAGCCTGGATGTGTGACATCGCGGGTGGATGTTGGGGTTCCGACAACCTCACGTTCGGGACCTTGTGCGACGTTTCAATTGTCCCAGCATCGCACCGATTAGGCAACACTTCACCGTCTCCTCAAGCTCACTGCTGTGCTACAATACAACTTTTAGGCGGCCAGGCTGATGTCGATCATCACGATTGCACATACACGAGATAGTGCAGATTTCCGTGACGTTGGATGTGACCTCATGTCACAGCGCCTGAGCGCATTCACTTTCGTGAAAAGGAGCATATGTCGCTCATGTCAACATTTCTTGGGGACCAACTCCGACAGAGCGCATGGAATGAAAATCTCGTCATTTTTGGCACACAAGGTCTCCAGCATGCAATGAATTCCACTTTGATTTTGGTAGTAAGATATACGAGTGTCGTATGTGGTAGAGGACTGGCAGCTGGAGTAATATTTATACTATTAGGTGCTTCAACACTCATACCGACAATGACATGTCTTCATCTAAAGAGCAGTCCTGGCTAAAGAAATTCCTCAACAGAGAAGCAAAGATCTCTTCTTGGATGAGGATACATTTACCGTCGCCGCCAAGGGCATACGAGGCCAAGAACACGATTTTTGGAGGACAACAATCTTTAGTAAAGTCAAAAAACGAATTTTGAGATGGAGCGTGGCAACCATAAATACATATGTCAAAGATTTTGCAAGGACGCCTCGCAAAAGCATGTCTAGGTCCACTTCTGAGTTTTGGAAACGCAGAGGACAGGCACAACTGTGAAGAATGAAGGAGTACTTTGCTGAATGACAGGAGTTCATAGGTAGTGTGGCTTTCAGCCCCGTGACTTTTGGCAATAGAAGAATTAGAGGACATGGAAGAGACATCGCTTGATTTCTCAACAGCTCGAAACAAGATCATCGTACGCAGCTCTCGGATTTCTGAAGATTCGAGATGCTAGGAAGCATTCAGGGAGATTGAGGTCATGCGACTGAAAGATCTTCTTATAGGAAAGCTAGCTCCCACCCAAATTTAGTGCAGACCACCGGGAACGGTATTCAGCTCCACAATTCACCACCACGGGCTACAATCGCGTGCAGATTGAAAGGTTTTCAGGCGTCAAAATGCCATATCTTGGCCGGATTGCTATTTTCAGAAAAATGGAAGGAGAACATGCCCAGTCAAGCAAGAAATTTGGATTGGGCCGGAAATTTGTGATTGAAGAGCCAAAGGATGTCGCCTGCGAAACTGACAGTCTTTTATAGTGCACAGACGAGGAAAACTGTTTGCGTTCCAAATGAGGTGGAGACTCGTGAAAGCCGAGACACATATCTTGAATGGTTCAATGGTTGGGAACACCAAAGGGAAACACGTGGTTGATGTCCCTTCGTTGTATTTCAGCAACAAACTCGTCGGCAAAATCTTGATGCATAACGAATGGAATTTGCACATCAATGAGTAGACTTCTCGCGGAAGCGCATGACGTCTTTGTCTGCGTTTTTCCAGAGAGACGGAGCAACATGATCTTTTCCAAACGAATAAGGAATCTCTAGATTTGTGAAAGGCTGTACAATAGCAGAACCAAAAAGCAGCGACTAATACATGGACTTTGCTTCTGTCTGAACGCTCATCGCGGGTGCGCATCAAACATTGTCGACAACAGCAGCAACGCGACATTAGACATTTCTTTGCATCTTTTGAGTCACCTCGCAATAGCATATAGATAGTCGTTTTTCAGTTAAGGCCAGTTCCTTTGTGCGCAAGTCAAGTTCCTCCTTCTCCGGCGAGTCATATATTCCACTCATTCATATTTTAAAAAGAGGGAGCTAGGGCACATGTATCGAGAGTCTCCAGTCTTGGAAGTCTTTGAACAGACTGCAATTCGTGCTTTGGTAAAGGAGCCAGAGTCAAAGGGCTCTTTAAAACTTTCAGAGAAGGCCCGTGGAGAAGGTCATGACTTGGGGACAGCATTCTTTTTGGAAGAACCAGGAAAGAAACATAGCTGTTCATGCTTGTCTTTTTCGAAAAGAAACATGGCTGTTTCTGCTTTCCTTTCCAGGAATTTCAGATGAAGGAACAGTCCTTATAAGACAGAATGTTCGTAGGGTCTGGCAGCACCAAGGTCGATGTGTGTTATTCCACAGTACAAAAGACATGCGTAGTCTTTTGCCTAGTTTTGACGCAAATTGACATCGAATCGACGTCAGGGAAGAGAAGGACAACAGCCATATGTCAAGTATTCTTTTCTTTTAGGCGCGACAGAATCATCGAATCATCAGGACTATCTTGGTAAAGAGCCGGAGAAGGAACATTGGTGCGGATATTCTCGATTGTGGAGAAAAGCAGAAGATCATGACTCGTTCATTTTCATCTTTTCGGTAAACAGGAAAGAATGTTATGAACGAGAAGAACAAGTTGCGTATGCCAAAGGAACATTTTATACTCGACGTCTCATGACTAGTGCCTTTCATCATTCTAAGGAGTCTTCGGAAAAAGAACAGGTAACGCACATGGCTGCTATATTGACGACCCCAAAGAGAAGCAAAACATGTGCTGAAAGATAATAGTATTTCCAATGCGAGGAGACGCAACTCCATGTAACGAAAGCGCATAAGTCGCACAGACATAGGACTGGTTGCATGATGTCTTCAAGATCTCATGGCTCTCTAGTCTCGGAATTTCAAGAAGGCAAGAATAGCAATAAGGGTGGGAACGAGAGATTTCAGAATAACCTTAGCGAGGTTCAGTTCCGCAACAGCCATGCGTTGGTATCCTCGTTGATTTGACGAAGCACTAGAAACATAAGTCGGGTTGGTGGGACTTTAGTTGAGTGAAGAATAGTTGCTGTGTTCTTATGCGGAAAAGGCGCGTGGAAGAGACGGAATGTGAGGACTCTTCTCTCCATGTCGTTTCTTGAATGGGGTTTTGGCGAAGTTAGGGAAGCGCACGAGACCCGAAGCTTGCTTTCTTCATGAGAATCGTGTGCAGACTTTTATAAGAGCAAGAGCAGCTGACGGGTATGTCGAAAGTCCGGAACAGGGATCTCATATGTTATTGCTACTTGCGTTTTGAAAGGAAGGAACAGAAAGACATCGTTGACGACATTCTGATATTCTAGTCACGCAGAATTGAAGATCGCGTAGATAGATGAAGTTTATACACATCTGGAGGACGACTGGGTCCATGAAATTCCATCAAGATACTTTGGAGAAGGAGAACGGAGGGCAGAGAGACATGTTTCGGCGAGCTTCAATTTTTGAACCCAGGACTCGAGCGAAATGTATTTAAGGAAGAAGTCGGAACTCGCTCAAGGAAGGCGAAAAAAAGTCATGTCGGGCTCAGGTGTGATATTGGTTCGGGTAAAGCGGAGCAGAACATGAAAATCACCTTCAGTACTTTCCGAGATAAAAGTTCTTGAATAATGTAGATGGAGGAATCGCAGAAATGGCACAACAGCAAAAATTCATATATGCCACCTGTGCTCGTTTGCACACTCGGAGACACCACCCGAATATGCGCGAATAGCCGATCTCATATAGAGGTTACTACATCACGCGACCTTGATACACGTTTGCAAACGTCGTTGCAATGTCCGGAGCATAATCGTGCGATTGTCCAATTCCTGCGTGATTGGATCTGATATTAATGTATGCTACAATCTTATAATGGCACCCATCTGTGCGCTGACGCATCTCGACAGCATAAGCCATCTTCCCGCATCTAGCTGATCTGCACGGCGACACGGTTTGTCTGATACTTCTTCGTGCTAGGCAACAAAATCGTGCAAATAATCGCCATGCTACCAAAAGCAATCGAGGTGAACTATCGCATGTCAGCTAGCACTCCAACTTCCCGAGATGATCAACTTACCCAAACATATTTCAAGCTCTCCGAATACGCCCACTGAGTTCCCTTCGTCGCACCCGCAATCACCGCCGGCGTCATTCCCGGAATCCTCGCGGTAGCCAGAGCCTTCGGGTCCGTCAAGAAGAGCGTCACAAACTCCGTCGCCGACGACACTGGCAGGCCGGCCTTGATGGCGTACTCCGCAACATAAGCGGGGAGGTTCTTGGTAAGTTTCGTCGCGAAGATGTTGTAATAAACGGAATATCCGATTGATCCGCCCACAGTCCTGATAGACAGCGACAGAGCCGCTGCAGTTGTGATCAGCGCGTCGGGGCAGACAAGCATGGCGACCGTCGCGGCGGGCACAAGAACGCCGCCAACGCCTAAGCTTGCGAGCGATCCGAGCGCGACGACGAGCTTCTCATTCTCAGGCGTCATGACGGCGAGAGAGCCGGCGAAGCCGGTCATCATCAATACGGCGACGAGCAGGACTTCTCTGGTACGGTTGGGGAAGGCAGAAAGCGCGGCGTTGAAGCCTATAGCGCCGATTGCCGTGGTGAAGGCGGGACCAAGGCCTCGGACACCGATCTTAACTGGGTCAGGCTCGTAGACGCTTGTGAATGTTACGGGGAAGAAGTTGAGGATCTGTGTGGGTTAGTCAAGTTTTAGAGGGGGCAGGGGGATCGACGTACGGAGAAGAAGTTCATGCCTGCTGCGAATGCGATCACGTAGGCGAGGCCGACGATGCGTTGGCCCTTGAAGAGCTCGCCGGGTATCATGGGATGGCGAGCGAACTTCCACTCGTATACGACCCAGGCAGCAATGAGGGCGAGACCGGAGAGCATGGTGCCAAGAACGTAGCCAGATGCCCACGGATGGGTGTAGCCGCCGGATTGCAGCGAGACGAGGCTGTTCGAAGTCAATCAGGCGTGCACGTATCATAAGAAATGTTTGACTTACAACAATGTCAAGCCGGTGATGGACAGGATACCACCAATGAAGTCGATACGCTTTAGGATGGCTGCACGAGAGAAGCCCTCGGTTCGTGTATGGTTATGTGGGAAGTACGTAAAGAGCAAGCCAAGCCCAACGATGCCATTGTACATCAACGCACACCAGGGACCCCATCGCCAGCCGACCTTTGTGTCGTGGTGCGACCACAGCTCGACGTACAAGAGGTATGGGCAGAATGGAAGAACGAACGCAGTGACCAGGGCAAGCGAGTAGCCACGATACTTGACAGGTACAATCTCAGCGAGTCTGAATAAAGTCAACATGCATTGCGAAGGGTTCGTTTGGAGACATACCCAGCCAGGCCAGTGAGTTCTCCAACTGCAGCGCCGACACCAGATAGAGCCATGCCGACGAGCATCTGAGCAAATGTATGACCAGAGGCAACGAGGGCGCATCCGATACAAATGCAAAGCGATCCAAACAGAGCAATATAGCGTTTGCCGAAGAGATCTTGAAGATAACCAGCATAAGGACACGCAGCAGCAATGGCGAGAATATTGGCGGTTGGCAACCATGCGGAACCGCGGGAGAGCCCAAGGTCTTCTTCGATGAAGCCGAGTGAACCTCCAGTGAAGTAGAGGATGACTTGTGAGCCTGCTTTGGTATTAACGAACTGCTCAAGTGGTTCGCTCAATTCATTACGCACCTGTGTAGAGAGCTGCGAGGAAGACGGCCGCGAAGGCACTTCGCATATTCCATTCGACCTTGCCATCTGAGTCGTCTCCTTTGATGGCATGGGAATTGTTCATATCAATACCCTCCAGCGTGCGCTCTCTCTGCAGGTCGTGCGATGAGTCGGTCTGAGAGTCGTGTGCATGTTCGACATATTGAACCTCTTGCTTCTCGTGTGCATAGTCTTGCGCCGTAGTGTTGGTGGCCATGATAGGCAAATTTCAACTTGATCGAACAATGAACGTCCGATCTGGGAGGAACTACCTTTGAAACTTCTGCGATGCAAGGGGATCGTCAAGCATGCTATATGTACACAAGATGTGCTATTGACCTCCACAATCCGGGTCACGAACTCCTGACGACCCAGACCTCCCCACAACTCGCCTTTTCTTGCGCCACACGTCGCGCCAAAGACGAGATACAGGGACATGACCCACTTATCCCGCGAAGGAATCCGGGGTAGCTTCCTTGGAAGTGCGGGGATTTCGAAGTGGGCTTGACTTGGTGGTCCAGAAGTGCTGTGATGGACTGGGTTGTTGCTAGCGTTGATGACTCGAATTCGTCGACACTGCGACACAAGGAGACCCAGACCTGGCACATTTCGGTAAATCGATCACGAGACCCCGCAACGTTCCTCGCAAGGTACTCTCAAGCAGACGAGAAAAGCCACGATGAAGCTGAAGCGCGGATGTAGAGCTGGTGGCTTGTAAGATTTGGAGTTGCCGATTTCCAAACAGTATCAGAAAGCTTTCATTCCTGGTGACTACTCTCCAAAAGCCATGAATTGACACAACCTCCCTGAGACGGGGGAGCAGCACTTGCAAGCGGAGCATCTTTCTTGAAACATATTTGAGCCCACTAAAGTGGCACGACGGGCCTTCCTCGCCATCAAGGCACAATTTCTCAATTATGTTCCGAGCGTGTAGCCGAAGAAAGTGCAAAAGGCCGCAGGCGATTATCTACTTGTCATAAATTTTGCACATGTAGACAGCCGTCGTTCTTAATCGAGCAGATTACACCGATTCGGTTTGCCAAGCTGATCGCGGAAGCAAGCAACCGTGAAGAGATAATGGTGGGCGACATAAGCCAGATCAGATAGCCAAGGTAGCCTATTTGAAGTTGAACAAGAAGATAACAGAAGCCGATGTGGCCTCCTGAGCTGAAGTAGGTATTTTGGGGACTCGGGCTAACGTTTTGCCCCTCCCCAGTGCTCACAGGCTTCGCCAGAATGCTGAAGGAGCAGCCAGGCAGGAGATGACGTCGATAATCAGTCGAGCGACACATGCTCGGTATGCTGTATTGCAAGTCAAGACCATCTTGTCGACTGCTGAGTAAGTGTCAGGGCACTTCAAATCGAGGATGCTTCCGGCTGTGCCCATCGTAGAAGCTCTGGTGTTGGCGCATATCTTCCTTCACAGATGACTGAATGCTAACGTGAGGTCCATCGAGTCACCGAAGGACTGGTAACATGAAGCATGCAACGGGAAGCGAGATCGATCACTTCCCGCTCTCTTCGGCGATCAAGGCCTCGACATCTCTTTCCATCAGCCAACCACGAACGCTCTCCATAACCTTGTCGAGCGTCTGCCCACCCTCCATTACATCGTCTAGATCATGCACGGTGGTCCCACTCCGGTGGTCCGTAACTCGTTGCTGACCCCAATTATAGGTGCGTACCTTGTCGCCTCGACCCATCTTTGCCACGCCCACGACGCTTCGGCGCATGTTGACCATCTCTTCTTCGCGCTTCTCACGTCTTGATTGGGCGATACGAGAACGGAGGAGGGCCCAGGCTTTCTCCTTGTTCTTGACTTGAGATCTAGAATCCTGCATAGCCACGACCGTGTTGGTGGGTATATGCGTAAGCCGCACGGCCGATTCTGTCTTGTTCACGTGCTGGCCTCCCGCACCGCTTGCTCTCATCACTTCCACCCTGACCTCTTTCTGATCGATGTAGTAGTCACTCTCGGGATTGTCGAAGTCCTCCTCTGCTGCGGAGTTCTCTTGCAGGCTTGGCAGCACATGTATGGATGCCGCGCTAGTGTGTGTGCGCCCCTTCGTTTCTGTTGCAGGAACTCGCTGCACTCGATGTACGCCTGCCTCACACCTGAAAACGCCGTATGCCCCATCGTTCTCGACCTCGATGATAGCCTCGGAGAGCGGTACTCCGGCCTCCGATGTCCCATTGACGTTCTCGTACTTCAGGATGTTGGACCTGAAACCGTTGCGATTGCAGAAGGCCTGGTACATGCGGAAAAGGTCTCCTGCAAAGATGGCTGCTTCAGATCCCCCCGCACCAGGACGTATCTCGAGGAGACATGGCAGATGGGCGAAGGGGTGTACCGGAACGAGAGACTTGATCAGGCTCTGAGTCGCGGTCTCGAGCTGAGTATGTGTTTCATCGAGGTCGTCGTAGGCGAGATTCTTCAATTCGGGGTCGGTTGTAGAGTCTTGTATCAATGATGTGAGCTCTGTCACAGACTTAGTCAATATCAGCATAATTGACCTCACTGCGACTGTGTGCCCTCTGCGTGCTCACCTCAGTAGCTTTCTCCCATTCTCCAAGCGCATTCACGATGGTGCTGTATTCGCCCAGCTTCTTCGCAGCACGTGTATCGAAGCCATTTGCAAGCTTATCGGTGAGCTGCTTGTGCTCAAGTGCGATGTCGCGGGCTCTGGTGAGGAGTGCTGGTGGCACGATTTCGGCTTTTGCAGCTTTCGAATTGTCAGCTAATTAGAATATGAAAAAGCACATCACTAACTTACAAGTCGATTGCAACCGCAGTTGAATCCTCGGTACAGGTCTTAAGAGACGCGATAAACAATTCCGACATACCCAAGACGCGGCTGTCATGATCGTGGTCGCTGCTACTTGATGTTGTACAGAAAAATGTCAGCGCGTTCCGAATTCCGCTCGCGCAGCGCGTCATAAGGCACGTGACCTTCTACAGATGAGACGCTGCACGAATTCATCACTATCTTGCCATGCCTGCCACCCATCATCACCTTCCTGATCGGTCCCATCTCAACCAATAGAGACGTCATGCATAGCCCTATGATCGCTGTGCGCTTCTCCGAGGTGGTTCAGCAGCGAAACCGGCAATCCGGACGGCATCACCCCTCTCCGGGAATAGCCGTTCGTCTTTGCTATCAAGACAGTACTTCTCTATACTCTTGAAGTTATTCAGTTTGATAGAAAATTCATCGGGAAATTTATCCAAGTAAAATCTCCTGTACGAACGTTCGAAACACTTCTCGAATCGACATGGGTCTCAATGTCTACCCCCACCCTGAACCCCAGTTCATTCATTTCCCAAGCCGGCGATCGGTGGTACATAGCACAAAAGGAATTGTCTCAAGTACTCAGCCTCTTGCTTCCGCAGCTGGCATTGAGATCTTGAGAAAAGGCGGCAATGCAGCGGTATGCCGAATTCCATCTTGACATCACCTTCCCACTCACGCTGCGCAGGATGCGGCAGTAGCTGCAGCAGCAGCCATCAATGTCACCGAGCCGGGCTCGACAGGCATTGGTGGTGATATGTTCTGTCTCTACTACGATGCGAAAACGAAGAAGGTGACTGCTCTGAATGGATCTGGTCGATCTGGCGGGGAAGTTACCCTTGACAAGATTCGCGAAGATCTCAAGATAGCTGATGGCGAGACTGGTCACATCCCCATGATGAGTATTCATACCGTGACTGTACCTGGCGCTGCCGCTGGATGGGTCGACACAGTTGAGCGTTTCGGCAGTGGCAAAGTCACTATGGAAGACGTACTCGCACCCGCGATAGATCTGGCAGAGAACGGATTCGCCGTTTCTGAGCTGTCTGCCACCTTTGTAAGTTGAGTAATCCCATCTTGGAAGAAGTGACTAACGCAAAAGAAGTGGGCTGCTAGTGAATCTCAACTGAGAAAGGCGTCCCCGAATGGTGCTGAAATACTCAAGAAGGATTCATCAGCACAAGGTGGTTGCAGGGCACCCAAAGCAGGTGAGATCATGAAAAACCCGACGATGGCCAATACTTTCAGGCTACTCGCCAAGCATGGCAAGAAGGGATTCTACGAGGGTGAGGTCGCCGAACAGCTTGTCAAAGTTGTTCGTGACCTCGGCGGCTTCCTCACGTTGGACGACTTGAAGCATCACGCGGAGACAGGTACTGAGCCGGTGGAGCCCATCTCACTCAAGTACACAGGCCAGGGTGTAGAAGAGAAGACTGCTGGCGGCATCGAACTTTGGGAGCATCCGCCCAATGGTCAGGGTATTGTAGCTCTCATGGCCCTCGGTATCATTCAGGAGCTCGAGAAACAAGGCACAATCCCGAAATGGACTATCAAAGATCACAACAGCACTCAGTATCTACACACCCTAGTTGAGGCGCTCAGGATTGCGTTCTCTGATGCGCATTGGTTCGTCACGGATCCAAATGTCGTCAAAGTACCTTCCGCAGAACTCATCTCCTCAAAGTATCTAGCTGAGCGCGCCAAACTCTTCGACCCAAAGAAGGTAATGTCTGCGCCAGTCCACGGCTCGCCCGCACATCTACAAAGCGACACTGTATACTTCTGCGCCTCCGACTCTGAAGGCAACGCCATCTCCTTCATCAATAGCAACTATGGCGGTTTCGGAACAGGCATCATCCCTAAGGGCTGCGGCTTCACGCTCCAGAACCGTGGCGCGAACTTTAGCCTTACGAAAGATCATCCCAACGTGCTCGCACCACGCAAGCGTCCGTACCACACCATCATCCCTGGCTTGACGACCAATGTCAGCGACGGCAGCCTACACTCCGTCTATGGCGTCATGGGCGGCTTCATGCAACCCCAAGGTCACGTACAAGTCCTGCTCAATCAAGAAGTGTTCAAGCTTAACCCACAAGCTGCGCTTGACTCTCCACGCTTCTGCATTGGCGCCGGCATGCCGAGCGCAGATGGTAAAATGACCGATGCCACCATCTACCTCGAACAAGGTATCGACCCCAAGGTCGTAGAAGAGCTGCGCGCCCTTGGGCACAGCGTGGAGCAACTCGATGGATATGGGCGTGGCATGTTTGGTCGAGGTCAGATTATCAGGCAACACATTGATGACGGGGTGTTGGTGTGGAGCGGGGGAAGTGATTTGCGGGGAGATGGGGCAGCTATTCCTTTGTAGAGCCAGCTGGAGACACACGGGTCTGAAGTCGTGCGACTCTTCTAGGAGGATTCTTAACAAGATTTTACATAATATTTAATCTTAGTAAAGAGTCCTGATGTCCTTTACCAGTAACATTCTGTCATCTGATCTCATAATATACTGTTGTAGTACTCCTGGAAGAGTTGTAAGATTACATCACCCAGAACTAGCTCCTTCGTACTGGCTACACGAAATTAAAAATCGTCGAACCAGCGTAGCCTCGCGTGCGT
Source organism: Phaeosphaeria sp. A1 3.1a (assembly GCA_003501895.1). Classification (NCBI taxonomy): domain Eukaryota; kingdom Fungi; phylum Ascomycota; class Dothideomycetes; order Pleosporales; family Phaeosphaeriaceae; genus Phaeosphaeria; species Phaeosphaeria sp. A1 3.1a. Next base: position 83,417 of record QVXC01000103.1, read on the forward strand.
TTGAGCTTGGCACTAGAGTAAAGCATATATTGCCCTTCTTGACTCTTTTTCACTCTTTATCTACATTCTGAACCACTGTGCTCACTTCCAAAAAAAAAAAGAATCAGAAAAGCAACGCATGTTTGGCCCTCTCCTATCTCCACCTTCTTCTCTGCACAAAATCGATCTTGCCTACCAAGCATGTTACACTTCGCACATGTCATCTGAGTCCTAATATCGCAACATGCAAAACAATCATGAGCTCTGGAAGCGCTCCCAAATAGTGTATGCATTGCTTCCATGTCTTCTTCGTCCTGGTTCTCGAATTCCGGAAGTGTGTGCGAAAATCACTCATCATTAAATATATGACCCCCGATTGTTCAATCAAGTTCTTGCCGCCATGATCTCGAGAGGTAATTTGGACTTATTTATGTGGCATCCACCATTCAGACCTGGAAGACACTGTACTCTTCTCGAAAACCTTCCACCAAGAGTACATGTATGGAAGCCGTTTGCAGACTCGGAGGTGTATATGTATCCTCGCCTTCTCCGGCCTGAGTCTTCCTTTTCTTCATCTTCTCGAAAACCCTTGTTCTTCGAAAACCAAGTCCAAGACTTCCATGTTTCTGCTCTTCTGTGCTCGAAAAGTTGGCAAGTTCCTGCCATGATCTTTCCTGGCCCTGAAAAAAAGGTTTCCACAGCTTACTCGAGAGTTTCCCTCCTGTCGCCTTCTCCACGAACCTTTCTACGAGAAAGGCAGAGTCATACAACTCATGCCTGCTTCCTCATCATCAAAATATGGTAACGTTACCAATGGAAAGCATGTTGTTCTGCCTTCGCTGTCATGCATATCTTTTAACTGCAAAATTTTTCCCAACGAGTGACATGTGTGGAGATTCCTGGCTGTTGGAAAGTGATTACGAACAGAATGGTGTCGGCGGTTGCGCATGACTCTCTGCTTCTGTTCTCGAAAAGCCATTTGCCCTGCTGATTCATGTTCTACGGCAATGCTGGAAGGTTAAAAAGCCGCTACTTGTGCGATTCTGGACTATATATTTTATCACCCCTGAATTTCGACCTCCTAAAACAATGCAGGAGAATGTATATGGCATTTATTTCCCGTGTTGCAAAGCCCTGCACGAAGCATTTGATGTTCCTTCTCTCGGTCGATAATGTAGTGCTTATGCTTTCCCATGCGGGGTGAGAGGTAGAAGCAGGATGTCCCCGCGGCTCTGGACTTGATCTTTCATTATTCTTTATATTCTCAAAAGGACATCGTGAGACTCAAATGACCTCGCAGAGGTCGGTTTCGGCAAGAGCTCACAGCGCGGAATTGAGGCAGAGTCCGCCAGCGGGGGTTCCCTTCAAATTTCGTTCTGTCACGACATTCTTTTCACCTTGTTTAAGCATTCAACAGTGTGACTAGTCAGGGTCAAAGTCAGTCAGCGACTCATGAGATTTTGCAAGAATTCACAACGCAATTGCAGAGCAGACGAAAGCACACATCACGCACAAAACTCAAAAGGGTTCTGACATACGTAGACCACGACGATCATTCTTTTCCATAATTTCTAGCATCTATCCACACTGATGTATTACTCTCACTACCTCCACTCCACCACACTTCCCATCCTCCTCACGCTCAAACGTAGACGTATTTGATGGTCATCTTGGGAAGGCACATAACCTCGTACTTCTGGGGCACAGGGAAAGGAGCAACCTTGACGGGGGTAGTAGGGGCAGTAGGCTTGACTGGGGAAGCAGGGTAACCAGGAAGAGCAGCGGCACCGGAAGGACGGGGAGCAGGCTTGCCGGGAGCAGTACCGTTGGACGCGGCGGCACCACCGGTAGCCTTGGTGCCAGCAGCACCGACAGAGGTGGGGGCGACGGAGGCAGAAGCGCTGGGGGTAGGAGTAGGGGTAGCAGCGTCGCAGAGAGGAGCGGCCTCGTTGAACTTTCCAACGGCCCAGGTGGAGGCGTCGTCGGTGTACAGCTCGAAGTAGTTCAAGTGCTTCTCGACGTCGTCGCCGTTGGTGCAGATGGGGTCGCCCTTGGCGCAGTACGAGCGCAGGACGTCAGAGTAGCGGTTCAGGCGCTCGAGGGAGTCGGCGCCACGGCCATTCTTCTCGAGATCGGCGCCATCGAGGACGTTGTATGGCTGGTTGGCCCTGTGCATGACATCGCCCCAGACGAGAGCAGCAGCAACTAAATCACTTCGTTAGCGTTGTCCAAGATTTCAGTGGGTAAAGCCAAGAGTACTTACCAGCATTGCCAGGGGACGTAGTGCGGTCCAGGCCGGTGGTGATCTGGGAGCATCCACCGGGTCCAGCAAGGATATCGCCCATGATCCAGGCGCCCTGAGAGAAGCCGTTGAGGATGAGCTTCGTGCAAGGGCACTTCTTGTTGAAGTCGATGATCTCACGTTGGCCGTTGGTAACGCCAGTTGCGATCTGGGTGCAGTAGTCGCCGTTCTGCATGGTGTCGAAGACAACCTCGATGAAATCGCAGGTCTTGCCCTGAGCCCTCAGCTTGCCGCATGTAGCGTCGACGAAGGGGAAGGTACGGCTGTCCTGGTACGGGGCATTGTTGCCGCGGGCCATGACGATAACGGCATCGGCACAGGGAGCGTCGGTCTTGGGGGCAGGGCCAGGGATCTCTTGAGCGACGGCGACGGCGGCGAGAGCGCTGAGCGCGAGAGCGTTGCGGATGATGGAAGACATTATTAAGGATTAAAGAATGTGGTATTATTAACTGCCGTAAAAGAGCGAGTGTACAGGTTAGATTGCGACGTTGGAGGACGTATGAGAAGGGAAAAACACGTCTTGGCTTGGGGGAATCAGTAATTAATAGGAAGCCAATACGAGGTTCGCCCGAGTCCGAGAAGAATTGGGCGGATAAGCCGAGTGCGGCTGACTAGATTAGGAGTTGGGTCCATAATGGGCTGGGCTATCCATCTTAGGTCGTGGCTAGCTGGGAGCGTGGCGCGGGCAAACGTCGTAAGTATTATTGGGTTTAACGATTAGGATTTGGAGGATCGCCCAGGGGCTGGAAGTCTTATCGAAGACTACTGTGTACCATAAAACTCTGCCATCTTTGCAAAATGGGTCAATGGGGCATGGCTAGTGACTGGTCTTTCCAGCCGTAAATGCCCTCCGCGTAGAGATCATCCGGCGCGTTGCTGGTGAGGCTTGCGTGGAAGATAAATTTTAGCTCAGGGGTCAAGCACTGCAAGTGAACAAGAAAGGTGCTAGCGCGCGCCAATTCAGGTGTCAATGCTTGACCGCGAATCATACCCCTATTCCTCCCCTGACGTCTGAGCTTATTCGAGATAAGGCCTTAGGCACGTTCACCCGGATGAACCGAGATGTCTTAGCGCTTACTCACACATCCGTCTGCTGCTATTCCTTTCACGACCGGGCACTCCCACTCAACGTGGGGAGTCAATAGTGAATAATATTGTCGATGGAAACATATGGTTATGCACTTCCCGATAGAAACAGGAAAATATAGCGGCATGGCAGTGTGGTTTGTTATTGTCATTTGGCATCGACATACGTGTGGCCTCGAAGAAATGCATGAAAATGTCATTGAATGGTCGCGTGGTCGCCAAACGTCGAGCTGACTTAAGGTGAGTCGCTCTTCATGAATGTAGCCAGTGAGGACTGTTATGTTACTATTTGTGGAAGCAATTGTATGCAGACAAAGCGGTATTGCAATGCATGATCGACGCCTATGCATCAACAACATTCCCTTAAGTTGGAAAGATGCATGATCAACGTATCAAGTCAGTGTTCTGAAGCGGTGTGATGCGCCTCGTCGGCTACATGGCATTTCCAAACATTCTAGGTCCTGACCCGCTGTCATAAGGTACTGGCTTCGATCTGTTGGGCTGACCCGCTAAGCCTGTCATTGGCCGTATCCAAGAGATTTGACTTCCGGAACGAGCAGGTCATTGATCGTGGCGTGCCGAGGCTGGCCATAGTCTGTGCATGAGCAAGGCGAAATATCACGCTGCGCAAAGGCTCTCGGCTGGAGGCCGGAAATGACAGATCGTTAAATCCGCAGGTGACTCGCAGCAAAAAAGGAAATGTCCTGGTATATATGCTCGATCGAGGTTGCGCAAGGGCCTAGGAAGCAACGATGTACAAGGGTCAGCTGCCTTTGCGGCGCAGTCTCTTGTGCCTTGGTCGCACAACGCCTTTACTTTCCCAGCCATCCACTTTCACGAGGTCCGAACAAGTGTGCTGATGGAGGAATATTGGCCCGTGTTTACAAGGCAGGCCTGTTGGTCTGGTTCGGGACACGCGAGTTCTTGAGCGACGACGCGAAGGCGGATATTCGCATGCAATTATCGCTCCTCGACGTAGCCCTACAGCGCGTTATTATTAGCATCCAGACCATGTGAGGACTGCCAATGTCAGATCCATTGGTATCCGAGCGCGTCTTTCACACGCATTGCGCACATGTCAGTATTCTAGATGCGATGAGGTCTTTAAGCCGGGAAGGATTCCATGCTCAGCCATATTTAGACAAGCCATGAGGTTTGTACTCCAATCTTCCTGACAGTAATCGCTCCATCTAAACCTTCGTCAGAGTGGGCATGACCTTTTCTCAACCGGGCTCTCTGAAATGCTTTCGAGATTGGGTCCTGATTGTGTGCCGGTTCATCGGACTTTGGTCAGGTCTTTGTCGCGTTGGCATAATGTCTGCACTGGGTTTCGAAAGCCTCGTATACATGTCTAGTGTACTATGTATCCTATCCTTCATGGCACGCGGAGACGCGTGGCAGACGACAGTTCTAGTCGTTCATAAGGAATAAGATCCGAACATAGTATCTGAGTCTCGACTTCCATCGAGTCGCGAACCTTAACGTCCCATATTCACGTCACTCGTTATCTGCTTGAAGAAAATCTCAGGCTTCAATGTCTAGACATTCTAATATGGAACGTGTAATGCACAATATCTCATCATGAGGCCTCACAATATCAGATCGGGCATGTTGTTGTGGTACCAACGCAACACACATGCAGTCCAAAGGACTTCAGTCGTTGAAATTTCAATGAGGAGGCACTATGAAGGAGCTCAACTCGAAGTCAAGAGTCCTCCTAGCTTGGTGATATCCTTCATCGAATATCCCAACATGGGGCGCCCAAAGCGAAAGGATGGCCGCCACAAGGGGCAAAAACATGCCTTGTTGCCCGCGCAGAGCGATTAGATCCTGCCGACCAAGGATTCCAAGTTCCGTCGCCCTATTGCTCAACCTCGCAGTGTCGATGGCGAGTTGTTGCCCGTTAAGCGCGGCACTGAACTTTCCCATCGTCGCGGCCATGGTCCAGCGTTGTATGATTGGAATGCTCAGAGCGATCGACCAGTAAGTTCACATAGGCACGCTGATATCGTTCAGGGCTAACCCGTCAAGGTCAAAATTCTGAGCAGGCTTCTCATGCTTCCCATCGAACTTCGAGTCATGGTCTTTCGTTACGTCCTCCACTGCTGTTACCCTATCAAACCTGGCCGGGCTAGCTTCGACCCGTTGCTCCTACAGATTGACGAACGCGACAACACTAATATCAAGTTACTTCAAACCTGTCGACAGACCAATAAGAAGGGAAGCGAGGTTTTCTTTGGAGGGAACACGTTTGATCTCTTGCACCCGACCGTCCAGCTTAACATCACGGGTATGCTTGCTCCTCGAAATATCGTGTGGCTCAAAGAGTTGAGAGTCGGGGTACCTTTCGTCAAGGCCGACATTTATGTGCATAAGTCTGCCTTAGATGATGTCGATCCGTTTCCGCCCGAGCAGCGCATCATTGGCACTGGGGTCTGTCGAACAGACTTCATGCTTAACACTCTACTTCAGTACCATCTGGACGCGATATGCAATGCGTCAAAATTGCCAAAGCTGGTTCTAGTTGCCGAACCTCTAGGCCATTCGACTACAAGCCAGGCAGCCGGAAGCTATGCGAACCTTATCCCAGCCCTGAATGGGTCTGTGGCTATCTACATATCCCGGATGCCTGGAGGGACCTTGCAGCTTTGATTGAGCGCAGGCCCGATCTTCACATGACCGTTGTACAGTTGTATGAATCTTTTGATCCGCTTCACAACAAGAATAATTTTGAGAGGCTACGCAAGAACCTGGCCGTACGCTTTGGGATCTGGGACTTTCGCAAAGCGCCGAAAGTCCTTGATCGTACGACAAGAGTCAAGACTTGGAAGATGCCGCCTATGAATCTCTCCGAGGATCCAAGCGACATACTGGAGTCAGTTCAGACCATGTTCAACCAAGGGGGTTGATAAAAGAATGTGAAAATTCAACCAAAGGCCAAACGTGGGTATTTTGGGGTGTCAATTGCAAGACAGGAAGCTGGGTGTATATGTGTCGCATATAGTCTTCATCAGCGCAGGATCTTGCGCCGCTAAGAGTCTGTATGACCGCTTCAACAATCACACTACTTCATGAAAAAGTTTATCGATCCCATAAACCTTCCACATTTTCATACAGTCCATTCCGCGTGAAGCTCTGAGACGGTATTCTTCTAACGGCCTAGCATGTTATGGTCTTACACGACAATCGATAGGCGCTGGGTTTGATCTTTCACCATTCGCAGTATCTCAGCTAGATCTACCTCACGTCCTATCTGATGATGAACTTTTACCGAGCAACGTTCAGCCCGCGAACGTCCGAAATGCAGCCATTATACGCCATCTCCCCCAAGCGGCGCATCATCGGAGCAGGATATCATCGCACAGACACTGCAGGCACTACCGTTGTCCAATATCATTTGGACGCCATATGCAATGCCTCCAGACTACGAAACTTGACGCTAGTCATCCACCCCAGCAAGCCATTCTACTGCATGACACCGGAGGAGTACTGCGGACCCGGCCGAACTTGCCCAGACCATTTCGACGGTGGTGTCTTCAACTCGGACGTCTGGGGCGACCTCGCGGCTTTGTTGGACTATAGGCGAGACCTGAAGGTTACTGTGGTGCGGCTGCACTACGACGGTGGGTCGTACTATAACGAGATACAACATAGGCGAATTATAAAGCAGCTGACACATCGTCTGGGTACATGGGATGTGAGGGAGACGACACTCTTTAAGGATATGAGTAGGGGTCCAGAAGACTGGACTTGGAGAATGCCGCCAGCTAATGCCGACGAGAATGTCGACGATTTGTTAGAGTCGATTCAAGTCCTCTTCGCGGAGGCTAATTAGTAACGCCGTACTGAAGAGAAAGCGGTCCATGTGTGGTGGATGGCAGAAAAGGGTTCATAACTGGGCAAGGATTTTACACTCTACCGTTTCCCGTGCTCGGTGTACTCTTCTCCTGTTTCGCGCCGCCGCAAGCTGTTGTGCAGCATCGTAGCAAAAGTGAAAATAGGAGAGTACGCCAACACATGAAATCAAATAGACGTCAATGATTTACAGCAATCATTGCACACACAAGCGCAGTGTGGGGGTATCGTTGCCCTCTGCTCAGAGATCATGGCGACGACAGGCAATCGTGCGAACAACCACATGGTACTTTCTGGTACTAACTACACGAGTGGTGGTGTCGATCTGCATCAATCTCACAGTCCAGAATAATTTAAGCATTTCCCGTTTGAATCCAACTCAGCCAAGGATGTTTCAGCACTGCCGTGCTTGAAAGCTATGGTTTCGTAGTAGTCGCATGGCCGCTCCACTCATCCTACCATAGCACACCACTTAGTTCCTCGATTTGACCATTCTAGAAGTTTACTTTTGTCTTTAACATAGTTCAATGTAAGCAGCTCGATGATGTTGTAGTGATCAACCCTTCGCAAGAGAACGACTTTGGGGTTTGCTCTCCACTGGGGAGAATTTCCACGCGTCGCCTCTTTCACATCAAGCCCTAATACTCACTGGTACCATAGAGCATTTTATCCGATTGAGTTGATGGGCGAAAGACCAAGTCGCGGTTTCGGTGAAGCCATGAATTTGCGCATCTCCACTTTCCCGGATCACCGTGCATGAGCTTTCCAAACCAACCCTCTTGAACATGTTCTTAGCCATAGAGAGAAAGAAGCCCACGCAAAACCCGTACACAACATCAATCACTCATGATTCGTAAACCGAAAAATAAACGCCCCCATCACCACCGTCGGCAACGTCAACACCAACG